>UESW01000573.1:0-29712 GCA_900491605.1 Calamus simplicifolius | reverse complement strand
GCTTCATGCCTGGCTGGGCAAGGGCTTCATGCCTGGCTGGTGGGTTGCCAGGCTTATGCCTAGCTGGTGCAGGGCTTCATGCTGGCTGGTGCAGGGCTTCATGTGCCGACGGGCGTCGGGCTTCATGCCTGGCTGTGCAGGGTTTAGCAGGTGCAGGCTTCTGCCGCGGGCGCTTCATGCCTGACTGGTGCAGGCTTCATGCCTGGCTGGTGCAGGGCTTCATGTGCCGACGGGCGTCGGTTTCATGCCTAGCTGGTGCAGGGCTTCATGCCTGGCTGGTGCAGGGCTTCATGCCTGGCTGGTGCAGGGCTTCATGTGCTGACGGGTCGGGCTTCATGCCTGGCTGGTGTAGGGCTTCATATGGCTGGTGTAGGGCTTCATGCCTGGCTGGTGCAGGGTTTCATGCCTGGCTGGTGCAGGGCTTCATGCCTGGCTGGTGCAGGGCTTCATGTGCGACGGGCGTCGGGCTTTATGCCTGCAGGGCTTCATGCCTGGCTGGTGCAGGGCTTCATGTGCCGACGCGTCGGGCTTCATGCTGGTGGTGCAGGGCTTCATGTGCCGACGGGCGTCGGGCTTCATGCCTGACTGTGCAGGGCTTCATGCCTGGCTGGTGCAGGGCTTCATGTGCCGACGGGCGTCGGGCTTCATGCTGGCTGGTGCAGGGCCATGCCTGCTGGTGCAGGGCTTCATGCCTGGCTGGTGCAGGGCTTCATGCCTGGCTGGTGCAGGGCTTCATGTGCCGACGGGCGTCGGGCTTCATGCCTGGCTGGTGCAGGGCTTCATGTGCCGACGGGCATCGGGCTTCATGCCTGGCTGGTGCAGGGCTTCATGCCTAGGGTGCGGGCTTCATGCCTGGCTGGTGCAGGGCTTCATGTGCCTACAGGGTCGGGTTCATGCCTGGTGGCCAGGGCTTTGGTGCCGACCGAATCGGGCTTTATCCCTGGCTGGCCCAGGGCTTTGGTGCCAACCGGAGTCGGGCTTCATGCCTGGCTGGCCCAGGCTTTGGTGCCGACCGGAGTCGAGCTTCATGCCTGGCTGGCCCAGGGCTTTGGTGCCGACCGAGTCGGGCTTCATGCCTGGCTGGCCTAGGGCTTTGGTGCCGACCGGAGTCGGGCTTCATGCCTGGCTGGCCCAGGGCTTTGGTGCCGACCGGAGTCAGGCTTTGTTGCTGAGAGCCGGTGGTACACCGCTCTGCCAGTGGTACACTGGGCTTCATGCCTGGCTGGCCCAGGGCTTTGGTGCCGATCGGGGTCGGGCTTTTGTTGCTGAGAGCCGGTGGTACACCGCTCTGCCAGTGGTACACTGGGCTTCATTCCTGGCTGGCCTAGGCTTTGGTGCCGACCGGGGTGGGCTTTTGTTGCTGAGAGCCGGTGGTACACCGCTCTGCCAGTGGTACACTGGGCTTCAGCCTGGCTGGCCTAGGGCTTTGGCACCGACCGGGGTCGGTCTTTTGTTGCTGAGAGCCGGTGGTACACCGCTCTGCCAGTGGTACACTGGGCTTCATGCCTGGCTGGCCCAAGGCTTTGGTGCCGACCGGGATCGGGCTTTTGTTGCTGAGAGCCGGTGGTACATCGCTCTGCCAGTGGTACACTGGGCTTCATGCCTGGCTGGCCCAGGGCTTTGGCGCCGACCGGGTGGGCTTTTGTTGCTGAGAGCCGGTGGTACACCGCTCTGCCAGTGGTACACTGGGCTTCATGCCTGGCTAGCCCAGGGCTTTGGTGCCGACCGGGGTCGGGCTTTTGTTCGCCAAAGCGAGGTTGGCCTTTGATGTTGATGCAAGGTAGATCTTCCCTGCATGACATTTTTGAGTATTAATGAAAGAAAACTGTCTTAAGTGTAATGTACTTAGCTCTTGTAGCACCCATTTTTCCTTTTGTGGATTTGAGCGCTTCTGCCCGCTGGTGGTCTGCCCCCCAGAAGTCATGTTAGTTGGATTGGAGGTGTCGTTGCCCTTGGGCCTTCCCTCGCATTGGAGGCCAGGACGAGATGTCTGGCCGGAAGAAGCTAGAAAACGGGACAAAGCTGGAGTCGTTGAGGAAAGCCCCGACAGTTGGCGGTCATTGAATACGAGCGGCCGGGAGAGTCCACTGAGGGTGGACGATTAGGAGAAGATGTTGCTGGGAGGCCCCTTTGCCTAGCTCTTTCTTTGAAGAGATTGATTGCCCTCGGTGCTGAAGCTTGAGAGCACTAGAACGACATCGGTAAAAGGTCCTAGGCTCGGTTTGGCTCTCGGCTTACTACCACCAGAAATTGACATGCCCATAAATCCTTGAGGTGACGAATAATGTCTCAAGTTCATCCCTTTTGGAAATTATTCTTCGACCCATGCTGCAGTCCGCCTCTGGTTGATTGTTGAGCCTTTGAGTGAGCTCTCCCAGCCGTTGGTGTTGTTTGTCTAGACGCTTCTTCACCTTAGGTTTAAGATCTTTCCAGATGGCTCAGAAGAGAGTGATGAGAGTGGCAGCTTGAGCGGGGGGTAGGAGACTGCAGTTTCTTGAAAGCTTTGCCTCTGCAGCTCATGAGCTGCTGCATTTAAGGCTTGAACTTGCTGATTGAAGATAGCGGCTGGTTGATGAAAGCAGCTGAGGTTGGTGGTGAGTGAGGAGCAGAGAGAATGGTCCCTTGTTGCTCAGTGTGACATGGATGCCCCCCGGCATGATTGGTGAGTACCTTTCGGGCGTGCATCACCACCAAAGACTTGACGCTGCCCCCCAGCGTAGCTGGTGGAGAGCTCTTGCGCACGGTCATCACCATTGTTTAAGAGCTGGGGAAAGAGGAGTTGTCGATTGCCGATTCGAAATCTCTCTTATCCCCCCCTTCTGGCGCGCCAATCTGACGGCGCCAAATCATCGGCCTCGAGCGTGCGGTGCCTCCTCCACGAGCTCTCGCCTGCAAGCAAGTCCCGGGGCCGGAGATTCCGGCGGGGACCCTCGATGCTCAAGTCAGTGGTCTGGGCATCAGTCGTGAGCTTGAGGAAGCTCGAAAGAGAAATAGAGAGGTGGCTCGAAGAGAGATCTCTCGTTGTGAGCGTTTAGGGGTGTCATGAGCGTGTTACCTGGTCGAGGTCCCTCTTACCCTTTTTATTGATGCTGGAATCCGTCGGCACGTGATCTCTTGTCAGAGCATTAATTGATGGCAGTACGGTGGAGCTTACCTCCATGTGCCGTGTCGCTCTGCGGGCCGCGTCCTGTCAGACTTGGTGGCTGCAAGGCATGGCCGATCATTACGGCGCTTGCCAGACATGTCCCCTACGTCACCTTTTTGGTTGTCTATTCCTCGTAGAGATAGAGTGCTCGCATGGCAATGTTCATGCCCTTGGATGAGCTTCAGAGAAGGATGTGGGTGAATACTTGCATGGTACTGTTCACCGGCACTGTTCAATGCTCAAGCCCAAGAGGAGTCTCGGGTCTCGGTGGTTGGATGTTGTGAATGTACCCCGAGACCGATGGGGGGTCTCGGGTAGGATGATGTTGAGAAAGTACCCCGAGATCGGGGGGGTCTCGGGGTAGGATGCTGTGGATGGACCCGAGACCGACGGGGGGTCTCGGGGTAGGATGTTGTGAAAGTACCCCGAGACCGACGGGGGGTCTCGGGGTAGGATGCTGTGGATGGACCCCGAGACCGACGGGGGGTCTCGGGGTAGGATGCTGTGTGATGCACCCGAGGCCGACGGGGGGTCTCGGGGTAGGATGATGTTGATGACCCCGAGACCGCGGGGGTCTCGGGTAGGGTGATGTTGATGCACCCCGAGACCAGCGGGGGGTCTCGGGGTAGAGTGATGTGAATGGACCCCGAGATCGATGGGGGTCTTGGGGTAGGGTGATGTTGATGCCCCCGAGACCGACGGGGGGTCTCGGGCTAGGGTGATGTGAATGGACCCCGAGACGACGGGGGTCTCGGGGTAGGATGCTGTGGATGGACCCCGAGACCGACGGGGGTCTCGGGGTAGGATGTTGTGAAAGTACCCCGAGACCGACGGGGGGTCTCAGGGTAGGATGCTGTGGATGGACCCGAGACGGTGGGGTCTCGGGTAGTATGCTGTGGATGGACCCCGAGACCGACGGGGGGTCTCGGGTAGGATGATGTTGATGCACCCCGAGATCGGCGGAGGGTCTCGGGGTGGGATGATGTTGATGCACCCCGAGACTGGCGGGGGGTCTCGGGGTAGGATGATGTTGATGCACCGAGACCGCGGGGGGTCTCGGGGTGGGGTGATGTTGATGCACCCCGAGACCGGCGGGGGGTCTCGGGGTAGGGTGATGTGAATGGACCCCGAGACCGACGGGGGTCTCGGGGTAGGATGCTGTGTATGGACCCCGAGACCAACGGGGGGTCACGGGGTAGGATGTGTGAAAGTACCCCGAGACCGACGGGGGGTCTCGTGGTAGGATGTTGTGAAAGTACCCCGAGACCGACGGGGGTCTCGGGGTAGGATGCTTGGATGGACCCCGAGACCGACGGGGGGTCTCGGGGTAGGATGATGTTGATGCACCCCGAGACCGGCGGGGGGTCTCGGGTAGGGTGATGTGAATGGCCCGAGACCGACGGGGGGTCTCGGGTAGGATGCTATGGATGGACCCCGAGATCGATGGGGGGTCTCGGGGTAGGATGTTGATGGACACGGAGGTCGAGGTGGGCCGGAGCCGACGCCGAGACCGATGCCGAGATGGAAATGGGCCGCGATCGACATGAGGTCGAGGTGGGCCGGAGCCGACGCCGAGATGAAATGGGCCGCGACGACACGGAGGTCGAGTGGGCTGGAGCCGATGCCGAGAGCGACGCCGAGATGGAAATGGGCCGCGATCGACATGGAGGTCGAGGTGGGCCGGAGCCGATGCCGAGACCGACGCCGAGATGGAATGGGCCACGATACGGAGGTCGAGGTGGGCCTTGGAGGTCAAAGTGGGGCTCTGTCAGCTTCCTTCACGGTTCTCTAACGGCGTTGGATCAGCCACATCACTTTTAATATCTTAAGAAAGTTTATATTGTTTATAAGTTAGCGTTTGCTACCATATTTTTTATTGTATATGAGCGAGGTAGTAGATTATAGAAAGTTCAAGGATACAAGGGCATTGAGTAAAGGCTATAAAAAATGAAATGGTGGCCTTCAATGAATAGGTTGGAGCCAGATTTTTTAAAACAATATTAGAAAAGCATTGCAAATGAATCTTTTTAAATACTCATATTTGCTCTCTCAAGGACTTAATTCCTCACAAATTTTTCAACTTTCGACTTCACCCTTCCATATGGCATTTAGGGGCGTTTGATAGAAAGTAATCTATCCAGATTATCAATAATTTAAATGGGACATGCCAAATAACCATGTTTGGTACATATTTTGAATGGCCATATACCCTGCAATTTAGTGGTAATCTCACGGGAAGTGGTTATCCACAGATATATTGTAATCTTTTTTTTGATGCATCTTTTGTAAAAATAAAATTATCCCTTTCTTCAAACAAAATCATTCCCTCTTTTTTCTCTTTTCTCCTGTCTGCCGTCGTTATCTCTTTTTTCATATCTTAAACAAAAATAAACCATGGTATTATTCGCCATAGAAAAGAAAAATATCGAATAGAAAAAAAAAAAAAAATATAGTTATAAGAAAACTTTAATTAAAAAATTAAAAATTTAAACACTTTTTTTAAATTATAAAAAATAAAATTAACTAAAAAAAAAAAATTTAATTTAAAAATTAATTTAAAATTAAAATTTTAATTTAAAATTTTTATATTTTATTTTTAAATATTAAATTAATTAAAAATAATTATAAAAATAATTATTTTTTTTTAAATTAAGTTTTTAAAAAATTAATTTTTAATTTTATTTTTTAAATATTAAATTAAATTAATTAATTAATAAAAAATTAATTAATTTTTTAATTAATTTAATTTTAATTAATTTTTAATTAATTTGATATTTAAAAATAGAATTAAAAATAATATATCAATTATTCTATTATTCTTAATTAATTTTATATAACAAAATATTAAAAATGAATTATTTTTAAAATATAATAAATAAATTATGATAATTGAAAGTTTAAGAATTAAAAAATTTTTGAATAAATGTTTAAAGATAAAAATATATTGTAATCTTAAAAAATAAATTTAGTATCTTCTACTTATATATAAATACTTTGATTTAGGATATTTTGGGGTATTTTAAATTTTTTTAATAGATTTGATTTAGTATATGAATTTGATTTAGGGGTATTTTAAAATTTGATATTATATGAGTGGTAATATGTTTGTCATACCAAACACAGTATTCAATATTATTGTAACATTGCCTGTGTATACCAAACACAATAATCAACATTACTGGTAATCCATCCAGTGGTAATCTATTTGTAAGTAATCCATATTACCATTCAGGATTGCTAGCAATGCATCAAACCAACCTTAGTAACTAGGGAGCGATTTGATACATTAAATCATCAATTGCCGTAAGGGTGTGCATAGATCGAGTCTTGTTGGTTTTGAAGTATTCTTGGAATCAAATTGAATGGAATCAGTTTCTTAAAACCAAAATTGATTATAATTAAATTGGATTAAAAATTTGGTTCAGATTTAATTTGGTTTGCTAGTTTGCTTGTGTTGACTTTAGACGACCATGAGTTTGATTTTGATAACAAATTTTATATGATTAAACGTCAGTCAAATTATTCATAATGAAAAAAAAACATATCTTTTATATAATCTAATTACTTATCTTAATTTTAATTATAGTACAAATAAGTGCTCGTATTAATATAAATATATATGATTTGGTTCAATTTATTTTATTTTTTAAATATTAAACCAGAATTGGGTCAACTTTTTTGATTTCATAATTTTTAAATTAAGATTGGATTATGAGCTTTTTTTAAAAAAATCAAATCAAACTAAAATGATGGTTCGAATTAGTTTTATGATTTAGTTGATATTCTTGCACACCCTTAATTGTATTGGGGAAGAAACAGCTGGATTCATCTAATCTATGTTTTTAGATTTTTAGATTGCTTGAATTGATGTAGGATATCTGGTCCCATGACCTATTCAAACCTTATAATTCCTTGATTCAAGATACGGAGTGGATGCATCCTGAGTGCTTTCCAATCTAAAAGTATTCCTGTAAAGTGGAATCAGACATTTATCACTCTTGTGCCCAAACGTTCGGATGCATCCACTCCGCTTCACTATCGGCCCATCAGCCTTCGCACTTCCCTGTACAAGGTCTGTGCCCAGCTTTTAGCAAATCGAATGAAGGATGTGATACCTCGCATTATATCAGTGGAGCATGGAGCTTTTATCAGAGGGTATAGCATTTCAGACAATGTCCTCGTAGCATAGAAATTCATGCATGATCTTCATAGATCCTCTGGCCGACAGGGTCTTATGGCCGTTAAGCTAGACATGGAACGAGCTTACGATATATTAAGTTGGGCCTTTCTGCATTGTACACATCTTGAATTTGGGTTTGATGGGCTATTTATTGACTAGATCATGGCTTGCATCCATAGGCCATCTTTCTCGCTTATTATTAATGGTAGCCAGACCGACTTCTTCCATTCTGCTGTGCGATTGCGCCAAGGATGCTCGCTTTCTCCCTTCTTGTTCATCCTTGTTGCCGATGACTTATCGCGCGCGTTCTGCCTAGCGCAATAGGATCTTCGTATTGCCCCTTTCATGGTGGGTCCAAATGGGCCTCCGGTCTCTCATCTCTTTTTTGCTTATGACTGCATTTTGTTGGGCCAAGCTAGGATTACTACAGGCCTCTGGGCAGAAGGTCAACCTTCAAAATCAATGGTATGCTTTAGCTTGAAGACTTCCAATGTAATGAGGAAAGCCATCCTTCATACTTTCAGCATCTCCAAACAGGCTGACCGATTAACGTATTTGGGGATCCCTATCATCGAAAGACGGCTACGCTGCGGTGATTTCAGTGAGCTAGAGCGTCGTGTCCGTGATCGCATCGATGGCTGAAAGGTAACTAGGTTATTGATGATGGCGAGGATATCCTCCTGTGATCAGTTCTAACGTCCCTTCCTTTCATCTTCTATCTAATGTTGCTATCCTGATTACTTACTTAAGAAGGATAGAGAGATGCTTTAGAGACTTTCTTTAGGCTTTGATGCAGGATGGTCATGGTATTCATCTACAGGCATGGGACATTATTTGTGTGCCGATATCTAAAGGTGGCCTTAGTATTCAGTCTTTGACTGTGAGGAGAGAGGCTATGCTTGCTAGACACACCTCGAGGTTCATTCTTGATCTGCACTGCTTCTGGAGCTTTGTTATGCATGCTAGATATGGTGAGTGGACTCCTGCTATGAATTTTTAGTCCTCTTGTGGATATTTTTTTCTGGAAGGTCTGCAGATGTGCGCCAACTCTCTTGGACAATATCTTGTGGATGATTGGAGATGGCTCATCAGTGGATTATGGAGCTCCATAATCCACAATACATGGATTATGGAGCTCCCGCTCTCACGCTGGTCTATTTTCATCAGTATAGATGTTCCTAGTAGCATGAGGTCTCTGATATGATTTCTCATGATCCTTTCTCCTGGCATATACCAATGTTGTCCTGATTTTTTGGTGAGGAGCTTGCTCGCTGGATTCTGTCTATTCCACTTGTAGCGGGCCATGCTGATGATACCAGATTATGGAAGAGATCATGTCTCCTAGGGCTTTGACCAGGGATCTCATGAAGATCTTTAGGCCTCAACCTCAGCATACGAAGGAAGTAGCATGGATTTGGAAGCTCTCCATCTACCCTAGGATTCAGCTCTTTATATGAAAGCTTGTGTGGGACTGTCTCCCTACTTGCTCCCTGCTCTCAGGTAGGGGACTATCCATTCAGGCTATCTGCCCTTTGTGTGGATAGGATGAGAAGAGTATTGATCATGCCATCTTTCTTTGCCCCAGAGCGAGACAAATCTGGCATATAGTGGGATACCAGCTCAGGGAGGAGAATACAATCTCTTGGCGGACCTCTTTTCTACGAGATATCAAAAGGGATAGCCAGCAGCAGGGCATTATTTCTGTAGCCACTGCCTACCAGATTTGGTTATCTCGAAATCGGCTTATATTCACCAAAGACACAGTCTCCTCTTAGAGGATTGTACGAAAAGCTTTATCCTTGTCGGCTGAATACACACTCCACTGCACTGCTGATGAGTTTGATAGCTCTGGTCACTAGGGTTCCCCTGCTGCTGTGGCAGTGAATCGGCAGACGGTTTATATCTCTTGGGATTCCCCCAAGGGTTTGTTAAAATGAACTTCAATGGGAGTGTGCAGGGCAGACTAGCTTGCTCTGCATTTATTATTCGAGGGGCCGATGGAGCTATGCTGGCGGCAAGAGGAATTGGGCTCCTAGACTCCTCGGTCCCTATGGCGGAGCTTTATGCAGTGTGGGCTGGCATTTCTTACGCTACTAGGTTTTTTCATGCTCAAAGTCTCTGTATTGAGGGGAACTCGTTGACTGTTATCTGCTGACTTTGGCAGGATTGCCATGGCCATTCTCCAATCAACCCTCTGCTTCATAATGCCTGGTCTACCCTGCGGGATGTGTATAGATTTCAGATCCATCATGTTTATCAGAAAGCCAACTCGGTGGCTGACTGGGTGGTGGCCTCTATGGCCCATCATTCCGAATTTTGGTTTCAGCGACAGGGAGACCCCTATCCTATTGTACTCAAACAAATTCTATATTTTGACTTATAGGGTTGACTTGCACTAAACTGGTGTGATCACCCGTTTGTACCAAAAAAAATAGAGGTGCCTCGTTGCCGTCAGGACTTAATTGCCATCTCAAAATGATGTGGTTCCTTTGTTTTTTATTTTTGATATGATCATACCATTTTAGTGCGAATCAAGCCTAATGGATCGAAAAATAAAATTTGCTGGAAAGCATTAGGGCATGGGTCCTCCTGCTTCCAAATTCAAAATTCGAATTGTGGGCTATCGAAGTTGCAATCCAATCAGCGGCAGAGTTGACTTTCTGATAGACATGCCGAATATAAATTATTTATACACTAGAGCAAATATTCTGGATCAAAAAATTAAATGATAAATGATCATGTAAGTCTTGCTTAATCATCGAATAACAGTGAGACGTGATTCCTTGTTGCTTGCTCTAAAAGTATGCATTCCCACCAAAACTAGGAGAAGATGGGACCTTGCATGACGTTATCAGGGCTCTAGTTTCAACTGATTGTTGAATCCCCCTCATAAAAGCCACATGGCTGTCATCATCTCTTCCTTGTACCTGGATTTGTTTGCATGCACAAAGGCATGCAAGACCGAAGCCATTTTTGTACATGCATCTGATAATCTAAATGATAATATTTGATTCATATTAAGCTTAAATTAACATAAACAGTTATAATAAAATTTTATAAAAAAATAAATATAAAATTATCAAAATTTGATAATATTTTAAATGTTTAATATTATATTTAGATTTAATATTAAATATATATAATATTTTATATTAATATTAAGTTTGATTATAATATAATATTTAATTAATTATAATAGAAGCCGAGATCACGTTTTTAAGTTTAATATCAATTCACTTTCTCCATCAAGATAGGTACTTAATAACTCTGCCTTCTTATGTTCTTACATGTTATAATTCCGCTTTTTGTTAGAGTGAAGGAGGTGGGTTGAATTTGACACTAATCATTGATGATACATTGATTTACAAAAACGTGTGATGCTATTATGCTTGTGCCAACATGAAGTGAATGTGGTCATTCATCTCACAATCTTTAGTCAATGATGTGCACCAAATACTACTTTAGAGTGTTACGCTTGAATCAATAGGCTGCACAGATTATAGTTTAAGAGGTTCGGTTGGTTCAATAACCTTTAAGACATGAACCAATTTCCTTGCTTACAAAGTTCAATTAATGGAGTTGGTGTTATGTTAGTTTAGATGGAATCTAGGTTGGGTAGGAGTTTATATGCATCAAGCTATGTTTACTTAAGTTAAAACTTATAAAATATGGAAAAGATAGCTAAATTATTTTTTTGTTTATAGAAAACTAACAATAACCAACGTTCTACAAGATTATATAATGTGAAAAATGACAGGAATTCTAATATTAGTATACTTTCTAATAGATGTGAATCCAATTTTTCCTATTGATTAGTCTCACATTAATATTTTGATCTTGATTTTATTACTATAGGTTCCTAATAATTTTTTACTATTTTTAATCTCACATTAATATTAGTCTCACATTAAAGTGGAGGAGTGCTTTGAGAGTATTGTATGATCATCGCATCCCATTAAAATTAAAAAAATAATAAAACTGCCATTAGGCCAGCTATGCTATATGGAACAGAGTGTTGGGCAATATTGAAACAATATGTGAATAAATTAAGTACAATAAAAATGTGTATTTAAGATAGATATGTGGTAAAACTTTAAAAGATAGAATTAGAAATAAATATATAAGAAAAATGATAGGACTAGCCTCAATTAAAGATAAAATAAGAGAAAATCAATAACGATGGTTTGGACATATACAACGTAGACCTTTAGATGCTCAGTTAGAAAGAGTGATTTTTAACAATTCATAGTAAGGATAGAGGTAGAGGTAGATCTAAATTAACATGAGCAAAAATAATTAAAAAAATATAACTATTTATAATTTAAATATCGATTTGATCCTGAATAGAGCAGAGTGGAGGAAGCATATTCATGTAGCCAACCCCATGTAGTTGGGAAAAGGCTAAGATGAGTTGAGTTAATCTCATCCCTATTTTTTCCCCAAATCACTATCTTATTTGATAAAAGATGTTGATGTTTTTTTTTTCTTTTGATATTCTCACCAACAAATTAGATTTGTTTGGAACTTACCTAATAGAATACTTTTCTAACCTAAATGATAGCTTGCTTTGGTTGAATTCCTACACTCAAAAAAACATTAGCGGGAGCTTCAAAGTTTTCTTAAAGGAAAACCCTCTAATGCTCAACTCAGCAAGGTAGATTGAAAAGAAACTTAGGCTTTCGAAGGAGACACTTAGGGCTTAAATCAAATGAATGAAGGGGAAGAGAGCAGAGCAGTCACTTCAATTGGGGTCCTCGGCTGCTTTTATAAATGCTTGAGAGAAGTTTATTATGAGTTAGACTCATAGCAAGAAACAATTCTAATTAACAACTAATTAAGTTATGATATCGGAGGAGACCTAGCTCTAAATAGGTATTAGATGGCTATTTTTCTTACTAGGTTAAGTTTGTTATTCCTCTTAGGATTGAGTTTATCTCATATAAGAAGAATTTTAATTAAGCTTGGGTAGGATGACTATCATGAGGAAAAATCTCTACCTTAATGGGAATAGATTAGTTAACTTTTTTTATAGAATTAAGTTTATTAAAAAATAGCCTCGATTTAACTATAACAGGGTGGCTATCTGAAAGAAGAGTTCAGATTCTATACTAGAGTTTTCTCTCGGTGTATTAACACCTCACTTTATCATGTGTCATTATCAGATTAGGCTTTCAAATCAACCCACATCATTTGAAGCATAAACTCATCTCTTTTAGATAATGATAATAATACATTACCAGATTTAGAGTTGATCCTTTCACTTTATATTCAATAAAACAAGTCCTTGCACCTCTAGTCATATTTCACCAATTAAGTTAATTAAAGAATCCTTTTAAATGTTATATGACATATCTTCGTTGATTTAAACTTAATTTATGTTGAAATAGAAACTACTAAAGGATGACTTTACTATTGTACTTATAGGTTATTCCTTCATGAAAAATTATATAGTAATCTATTGACTATAAGAAAGTTCATTGTAAATGGGTAAGTATTCATCTCTTAGCTAGTGGCAAAAAGTAAAACAACATGGGCCTAACAATAACAAATAAAGATTGGTTTATAATTCATTTTACTTGAAAAAATAGTTATATAAATTTTGATGACCAACACTATGCAGACAAGTATGAAACTAAATTTTCTTTTCTAAAATTATAGATAAGTCTCATTATATAATAAAAAAGTTCAACTCTTGTTTACAAGTAATATAAACTACCAGCATTTGATAAAAACAAGAACAACGATGGTGATGACAATGATAACAAAAATAACAACTACTACTGTTAACTCATAAACTATTAATAAAAATCTTCATATTTCAATATAAGGAAATAAAAAGAGGTTCTAGAATAGAGAATTTAAGGATTGAGTTTTTTCAATCTTTCTTGCCATCTTCATCATATTCTTCTTTTTCTTGTCATCTTCCTTTTGCACTTCCTCATTGTTCTTCCATAGCATGTTACCATACTATTAGTAGTGGTAGTACCTTTTGCATTGCTTTCATAGATATCTTATTGATCACTACAAGCAACATCTAGTTTTAATTTTTTATCATCATCTTTACTTGCTGCACCAGTGTTATGGTTATCTTCACTACCTCCTCCTTTTCTTCACCCTAAGGCCCATACCCTGCATAGTAGTAATGTTCACGGCCTTTATTAATTGCTAACATTCCATTCTATTCTTTTTCTTTTTTTGCTCCTTGTGCTTCATATTGATGTGTTCCCTTGTGCCACTATCATTATACTCAATCACATCAATGGTACTTTTTCTAGCATTCATATATCTAGCTTTCTCACCAATTTGACCATTGCATGATTTCAAAATCTTTGTTTCTTTTTTAATTGGTTGGCTACTATAGTTGTCACCCCTTTTGCATTTTCCATATTCAGGGCCAAAAGATGTATAATAGAAATATTCATCGCCATTGTCAATAGCCACCATCTTTCGACGACTCCTTTGATTGTCCTTGAAGACTTCTTTGCATTTCTGTTTCATTCCCTCACTCTTTTTAGAATTGTTTATGCCAATAACAACAGAGGCACAACTATTTTCCAGCTCTTTCCCTTTTTTTCTTCTATTTTTAATGTTGTTTACTTTCTGCTCCATCTTATTTTTCATCTCCTCTATTCCTTTGTCCTTCTCCATCTTCATATTTGGATTGGCTTCAATTATAGCACTGTCAATAATGGTAAATGCAGTGTAAGAGGTTCCAATACTTATGACTATATTTTGGGTTCAATTGAAAGAATTTTGATCAAATATCGGATCATTAGATTTATATACTGTTTTGCAAAAAAGTAAAGACTGAATAAGCATGATAGAAGAAGCCAATACTTTCAAAGCTTACTTTGTCAAAATATGAGAGGATTTTTCTTGACCTTCATAGTCACTTTTCAAAATATCTAGATCCTTTTCCTTGTCCTCCTATGGAAGTGCATAATTCAAATCTTAGAAGAAAGAACGTAAGAAGATAATGGAGAGAGATACTCTTAATTTCTTTTATGAAAAATATAGTAAGAACACTAATCAAGTTTCAAACCCTGGACTTTGCTAAGTGAAGAAGGATGAGAACCTCTTAAGCTAAAGTTGGTAAGAACAATATCTTATTAAAACTAAAAGCAAGCATAATGATCCCTCTCATTTGAACTAATATAAAAATAAAAGCATAGATAATCAAGGTAAATATGTCTAGGGTTTACTTACGGCTCTAGAGATTAGGAGTAAACCTTAATCATTTTTATTTGATTCAAAAAGCCAAAATTCAAATAACATTATCTAATCTATAATACAATCTAATATATATTCAATTTTGGAAAAAACTTATCTACAAATTCATTTGCATTTTTTTTCATTTTATTTAGAAATAAAAAATCGTAACAATAAAAAGAAATAAATGAGAATTAAAGACAACACTAAGCTTCTGAATGGAGAATGTAAATGCAAGAGCATATCATTGAATAGAATAGATAAATAACAAAACAAAAAGAAAAAAAAAAAGGAGAAAGGAGAAAGGTAACCTAACCGTATTTTGATGTACGAGGAAATTGGATCGGAAGAAAAGTCGATCACATCCATGGAGAACGATTCAACTCACACACAATCAATTTTGATGAGTACTCAATTGATGAGGTGTTGGCAGTGTTTGGTTGTGTTAAAAAATAAAATATAGGTGAAGCAGTTCCGAAAATTTTAGAGGCATTAATTCGAATCCTCATGGCTTAAACAAGATGTAGAAAGTAAGAAATAAAAAGAAAGATATTTAAGAAAATATTGCAAGGAGGATCACTTAGCTCTATTTCCTCGCCATCGTCAAAACATTTGGAAGAAGAAAATGGCAGAGCAAACGATTCCGGTTGTGCTTTAGATTTTTCCCTTTCTTTGTTTCATCTAGGGTTTTGGTTCCCTTTTTATAGCTATACATTTGGCATTGTCTTTCTTTCCATTTTCTTCTGTAGTTATCCTTATAATTAATATAAATTATATTTATTTTCATGACAAAAAAAGCTTTCATTGGCGCATGGGTTTCTCGAGCCCCACTTTATATTGTGATTCAATTACCATGGTATGTTTACCGTATAGAACCAAACTACTCAAATTATAATGCTGGTAGTTGCTTAAGTAACCATACTCTTTATACTCATGAAATATCTTTGGCATTCTTGGGTACATTAAATCTAATCATGTAAGAATCATATGATCTGTCATATAAATGAAATGTTGGGGATAAATTAAATGTTTGCAATGAAGTGTTGAAAATAGATTAAATGTTTGCATATAAGGTTTTATTTGTATATTTAGACACGAGATTGTCTTGTATGCTTCAATTCAATTAGAATATGACTTTGACTTAAATATTAAGTTTTATTTGAGATTTAATTAGTTTTAATAAAATTTAATTTAAGAAAACATCTAACTTGCCATGAGTCCTATTAACTCATTTATACACATTTTAGAAAAATTGAAAGTAAAAACTTGAAATATCCAGGAAAATAAAATAACTTCTAGCGTATATGTTATCTGAATAGTATCACCAGTATATATGACTACTAAATATGTAAGATAATTTGATTGGTATTTACATAATATAGATGAGTAAATACACTGAATGTGGACCATGACTAGTGAATATACTATAATATATCATGCATGATATTATTTATTTTATTCATATCTTTATTTTGTTCATATCCTTTATCTGAATCATTTTAGGATCACTTTAACTTTTTATAAAAGCCATATCAAAATATTAATGTAAAGAGTCTCGTTTCATTATTTGCTTGTTATTTTTGTCTAAATTTTTCTTTACATCGTGTCAAATTCATGGACCTTAATGGCCTTTAATTATTCAATTCGTCTTAAAAGGTTAACATATTTGGACAAGCTTTAATTACCATAGTTAATACATGCAAAGTTTATAGCAATAATAATAAATTTTTTGAGGCAAAGATCTTTTGCAACTTTTTAAACGTACACAAATAAGTGTTTTCATTATAGGTATTGATGAACATTAAAGTATGGATTTAAGCATCCTATTAATTTTAAATCATAAATATTAGTATTTTAAAACCGCTGACCTAACACCAATAATTAAATGTTTCAAAAGTGATACATGCATAGCCTTATTTTTATTATAGTTACACTGAACAATTTAAAAGAAAATTTAGGGATCTTCTTTTGAACATCTTAAAATTTTTACTTTCTAAGAGGTATTGATTTTGAAAAAGAAAAAGAAGAAAAGTTTTTGTGAATAATTTGGTTCACTATCAGAAATTAACCTTCAGCGAGGGACAAAACCTCTTGATAAAAGTCAAAAATCCTTTGGTGAAGAGTTTCATTGAGAGATTTTCAAGAAAAATTCGTCCCTTGAAGATATGAGGTTGGTAAAAGTCTCATGGTAAAAAAATACCTTAATGATTACCAAGAGATTCAACGAAGAAATTTCCCTTACTAAAAATTATAGTCCATTTACAAGGAATTTGTGGTCACCATGACTTGAACTCGTGATCACTTATGAACCTTACCATTGCACCAATCTAATAATCGTATTGAGAGCCCAAACTATTTTTTGTAATAAAGCATAGGAATGTTGGTTTGAACTTGTGACCAAAAGATTCAAAGGCTAGCCCCTTACTGCTGTGCTAATCTGATCGTTAGCAAAAAAAGGGTGTAAGCCCAGGGTTTTGATAAGATTCGAACAAGTTAAAGAGAGGAAGGAAGAATTTTTTTGGTTTAATTAATGGTATTAAAAATTAGTATATAATATTAATTTTATTTATGACTTTTATTTTTATGCTAATGAGAGAATGACATATAATAGCTACAAGATTTTAAAATCACTAAAGGATTTCTAAGAAAAAATTTCTTATGATATCAATTTTTTTTTTTAAAAATATCTTACCAGCACCAAGGGATTTATCCCTTAGTAAATCTTTAAAGATAAAACTTTCCTTACAAATCTCCTACTAAAAATTATTTTAATAATCATTCACTAATCACTTTCAAATTACCAAGGGATTTTTAAGGAATTTATAAAGGAAAATATATCCTTAGCAAATTCCTTAGAGATTCCTTACTGAAACTAGATTTAAATATAATTTAAAATCCCTTGAAAATCCCTTTCTAATCCCTTGGTAATTTTTTGAAGAATATATCCTTTGGTGATGTCCCTTGGTGAAAGGCTGATTTCTGGTATTGGTTAAGATAAAAGTTATCCTAGACAAATAGGTAAATTTTTTTAATAACTTTGCTCTTAATTTTTTTACTATAATCAAATGGTAAAAAAGAATTTAGTTTTCTATTAAAAATTTTTATTTTTCTTTCTCTTTCGTGGTAACTAAATATACTAAGCCTAACTTAGCCAAATTATAATTGGTGTAGTGTCTAATTAGACACTTTCTTTAGCCTACAAACTAGGTCCATCTAGCCTCAATGACTTCATATTCCGGTTTCCAATTTGGTTGACCTACGTTATGAGGCCCAAACCCATTGAGATAGCTCAAAATCAGGTTAAAGGCCCAATCCACTTGATTAGCTTGAGAGGAAATTTTTTTTTTTAAAACTAAGTCTGCTCGCTAAGTTGACATGAGGAGAGATCGACCCTTGTTTACATGAGGGAGGGGGAGACTCTTGATTGGAGTTAGAGTCTCACCAACCTCTAGTTAAGCTGAGACTTCGAGTTCCCATCAAAGCTAAGAAGAAAAACTAAAGCCTCATCTATAAACAAACTCTTCTTCCTCTTTGGAATTGGACCATCACCAATTCTCCATTGAGTTTGGCCCTCTGACACCTTGGAGGCTTGTTGAAGATGAGAAAGAAGCGGTGCTTCATTTGCCTTAGGTCCTAGCTTGTCATCCTTATCATTGATGGTCGAATTCCACCAAAGAATTATCAGGATTTGAACATTAAGTGAATCCTTTGTTGAGGCTGGATTCTAGCACGCCTCTATATTACTAATGGTCGGCCATCACCAACTCTCATAGGTAAAATGTTGTTTTGCTATTTTCTCTCTCTCTCTCTTTCCTAATTGGTTATCATTGACTGTTGCTAGTGATCGCTGGTTGTGAGAATTTGGGCCAAACCCTAATGTGTTCGATTTTGGGATTTTCTTAGCATTGTCGATGATTGACCTCATCATCATTGTTTTCATATGGAAATTTTTTAGACTGATAGAGCTGATTGGTATAATGTTTAGAAATTAAGAAATTAATTTGAGATATAACTATATGCTGATTAAATATAACTTGGTGATATATTATGAATAGTATAATCAGTTTTGATTAGGATTGTAGTGTTTGTACTTATAAAGTAAGTGATGAGTCAACTCTTCTAAATTTTTCATATATTATTTTATACATATTACTATCTAAGGTTACACCTTATGAATATGTGGTTGTTGTCATATCCTAAGCTCAAAATTTTAGATTGGATATATAACACTTTTTTTTTCATATATTTCTCAGAAGGGGTTAGCAATAGTTTAGGATAACACAAGAACTAGTACTAACTCAGCCTAATATAATCGAATTAGATCGGTTTAATTTTGAGTGCCAATAGAGTTGATTTTAGGTCCAAAATCTAGAACTAAACCCAATTGACCCAAAGGAATAGATCTCTTTAGGTATAGTTCTTGATTCTAGAGAATGGTTCTTTGGTTTTGACCTGAGAATTGATCATCTACTTTTTGAAGAAAATTTAAAGAGAATTAAAATGCTCTCAAAGATTAAATCTGGAACATCACATGCAGTTCATAAGTTATCCACCATCTCTGCTAAAAGACCTTGAATTTTAGATTAGTTAATGAATATTATATATTTCTCTTATTAAATACAACTAAGAGAAAATTTGAAGCCTTTAGATGTTAGATATATGTTAAAAAAATAGTTTTAATTTGGAAGTGACTTATAGCTGAATCAATCTGATTTGGTTAATTTTGGTATAATTTATGGATAAAACCATTTCAAATACAGGTCCCAAAATCAATTCTAATTGGATCAGTTTTAGGTTCTGAACTAAAATCAACCTAATTCAATCCATGCTGACCACTTATTTCTCAATGGCATGAGCCTAGGTTTTCTAGTTGATGACATGTTAGCAAGTTGTGCATCACAGAAAGAATCAAATCATCACTATTGAATTACACCAAGCACAAGGGCTGGCGGAAATAAGTATATATATCTACGATCAACTAGTCCAAGATAACGTACCCTTTGCGCTAAATTTCGACAGTGTCATAGGAAACACTTCACCTTTTTGCCACTATCATATATATTTCCAAGATCTTCTAAGCTGGTAATGTTAATTAAGCTTCACAGCACCGAACTTCTTTGCTTCTGAACATTGTGTTGATGGACCTATGATTTGATGCTTTGAGTATGTTAACATTCAACTAGATCAAAAGCTTACAAACTGCCTTTCTAATAGTATGTATATGTCTGTGGGCGTCCATCGCATAGGCTCCATCAACAAAGTTATATATCCTTTGATCCTTCGGACCTTGAGCGTTGGCGCATCAAGGATTTTGCCTGATATTTTGAGAAGAAATTTGCATGGTACGTACGTAGCTAGGCTTAATTACTCGGAACTTGTTATTGCATGTTATGCGTTAAACCCACACGCTACACTACACAATAATGCGACTTCATATCTCGTTCATCAACCATCTATCAACCTATATATAAATGAGAGAGTTAACAAAATTTTATTGCCCGATATATCATATAAGATAGCAAGCTTGTTGGGCCTGGTGTGGTGCTATTAAGGCCCAGAGGGGCTAACTTGTATTGGGCTGGGTTTGAATCCAAGGGTTAAGATTAAATCAAGTCACGGGTGTACACGGGCTTGGGGATTAGTTTAATCTCATTGGGTTAGTCTATGGGAATTTTTGTTGAGTCTGGGCTTGGCTCACTTCGTGGATGTATTTAAACTCTAGTCACTAAGGTTTAAATAGAATAGAGAATATATTCTTTTCTCCAAGAAATCCTCTCTCTCATCATAGGGTGGCAGCCCTATCTCCTCATCTTCTTCCCTCTATCTCTATCTATCTCTTTAGAAACACGCATGTTCCGCAGCTTTGTTGGGCATCTAGAATTAGTGCTAGGAGAACGCAATATGCAATATGATAACATGATATGTTTTGCATGGTGTGTTGCTTTGTATAGTGCATAGTATGGCCTTGTGACCAATGTGATTGGCAAGTTTTTTTTTTTATTATTTTTTACAAGGATTGTAATTATTAAATATGGCCTGCATGCCATTTTGTTTCATTGTAATTTTTTTTTACTTTTAGTAGTATTTGTTTATTTATTGTAATAAAACAAGAAGACAAAGCAAGCCATTTGAACTCATGCAATCCAACCATGTTGATGGAGGAGCTAGGTGTCTATGCACAAGATGATGGTCAAATAGACATTATGGTGTTGCTCATTATTACCTAGGATTGATCATTGATCTTCATATTGGCTTATGAAGATCAATCTTGATAAGGCCATACTATGACACGTTTATTATATACATGTATGAGATGCTATGTATGATGTTTCATGAGTATGTGATGCCATGTATGATATCAATGAGTATGTGATACTAAATGCATGATGAGATCTATTAATTAAAATTAAGATCTATCTAAATCCCTCACATAAAATTTTAAGTTGACATGCCATCCATATTTAAACACTTGTCAAGGCTTTTATCACCTTAATGTGGGTTCTACCAAAGTAGAAGCACATTAGGTTACATTAGTGAGACAAGATGAGTAATGGTGCTACCCATATATTTAAAAATGGTTTAACTTAATTAGGTTATCAAAACGGTTTTGGGCCTAATGGCATGAAATGGGATTTAAACATTCCGGGACATATGATGTCAAAATCCCATAAATTTCTAAGAGTTGCATGAGTTGCAATTGGTAAGAGTTACCTACCTAAATAACTTAATTTTAAGTGTCATGCCAAAGCTGACTTAAAGTTGAGTATAAATATTGATCTTAGCTCACTAAATTAATATGATTATTATTGAGGGTTGTTAATTTAGTGGGAGTTTTTCATAATCAAAATACTTAACAACTTTGCATTTATTGTAGATGGCCAACAATAATAACAATTCTACTATGCCACTGCCATCAATCCTTGAGAAGGACAAACTTACTGGGACTAACTTCCTTGACTGGTTTCAAAATTTAAGAATTGTTCTCAAACAATAAAGGAAGCTTTATGTCCTGGATCAACCTCACCCTGAAGAACCAGCTGATAATGCTTCTAGAGCTGAAAAGAATGCTTATGAGAAGCATCATAATGACTCTATTGATGTTGCATGCTTGATGCTAGCTACCATGAGTTCTAAACTTCAGAAAGATTTGGAAAACATGGAAGCTTATGATATGATTGTCAATATAAAGGAAATGTTCCAGCAACACGCAAGGCATGAAAGGTATGATACTACCAAGGCATTGCATTCTTGCAAAATGACTGAGGGTGCTTCAGTTAGCGCTCATGTGTTAAAAATGAAAGTCTATATTGAGCACCTTGATAGGCTTGGATTTCCATTGAGCCAAGAGTTGGCAACAGATTTGATCCTAAATTCACTTCCTGTTAGTTATGGCCAGTTTGTCATGAACTATAACATGAATGAAATGGACAAATCAATTTCTGAGCTGCATACGATGCTTAAAACTGCTGAACAGAATATTAAATCCAAGCCTGGCCATGTTCTGATGGTTCAAAAAGGAAAGGGCTTTAAGAAGAAAGGAAAAGGAAAGGGTAAGGGAAGGGCTGGAAAGTCCAATGCTCAACCCAAGCCTAATCCTAAACCCAAGGCTAAAGCCCCAAAGGAGGGTGTCTGTTTCTTTTGCAATAAACCTGGTCATTGGAAGAGAAATTGCAAGCTGTATTTGGAGGATCTAAAGAAGAAGAAGAAGACTGGTGAGACCGGTTCTTCAGGGACTTAAAAGGAGTAGACAACTGAAGAAGGGTGAAGTTGATCTTCGAGTAGGCAATGGAACAAAAGTTGTTGCTTTAGCTGTAGGAAGTTATGAACTTTTTTGCCCAGTGGGCTTTTGTTAGTTTTGAACAATTGCTTTTATGTTCCTACAATGTGTAGGAATATTATTTCAGTTTCTTGTTTGGATAATGATGGTTTTTCTTTTATTATTGAGAATAATAATTGCTTCATTTATCATAAAGACATATTCTATGCAAATGCCAATTTACTAGATGGTCTTTATGTTTTGAATCTTCAAAAATCCAATAATTCTTCTGTCTATAACATAACTACCAAGAAATTTAAGTCCAATGACTTAAATTCAACCTATCTTTGGCATTGTCGCCTTGGCCATATAAATGAGAAACGCATATCAAAACTCCATCAAGATGGACTTTTGAACTCATTTGATTTTGAATCATATGATACATGTGAATCTTGTTATTGGGTAAGATGACAAAGGATCCCTTTACTGGACACAGTGAAAGGGCCAATGAATTATTGGGCCTAATACATACAGATGTATGTGGACCATTAAGTTTAGATGCTAGAGAAGGTTACAAGTACTTCATTACATTTACTGATGACTTCAGTAGATATGGTTATGTCTACTTGATGAGACAAAAATCTGAATCATTTGAGATATTCAAATCTTTTCAAAATGAAGTACAAAACCAACTTGGCAAGACAATCAAGGCACTTCGATTTGATCGAGGTAGAGAATATTTGAGCCAAGAATTTGATGACCATCTTAGAAGTTGTGGAATTATTCCACAACTAACTCCTCCTGGAACACCACAATGGAATGGTGTGTCTGAAAGAAGGAATCGAACTTTATTAGATATGGTTCGATCTATGATGAGTCTAACGGATCTTCCACTTACCTTTTGGGGTTATGCACTTGAAACAGCTACGTTCACACTAAATCAAGTTCCAACCAAAGCGGTTGAAAAGACGCCATATGAGATGTGGACTGGTAAAAAGCCCAGTTTGTCTTTTCTTAAGATTTGGGGTTGTGAAGCTTATGTAAAATGTCAAGTTTCAAATAAGCTGGAACCCAAGTCTGATAAATGTCTTTTTGTGGGGTATCCTAAAGAGACTAAAGGATACTACTTTTACAATCCCATTGAGAACAAAGTGTTTATTGCTCGGAATGGTGTCTTTCTAAAAAGGGAATTTATTTCTAAAAGAACCAGTGGGAGCAAGGTACAACTCGAAGAAATTCGAGAACCACAAGATAACATTGAACCGCTTGTGGATACTCAAAGTCAACAAACCATTGTTGACACACCACCTGTAGCACAAAAATTACGTAGATCTGATAGGATACGTCATGAGCCCGAGAGATATGGATTTCTTGTGACTGATAATCATGATGTATTGTTAGTGGATCAAAATGAACCTACTACCTATCAAGAGGCTATGTTAGATCCAGACTCTGAGAAATAGTTAGAGGCCATGAAGTCTGAAATCCAATCCATGTATGATAATCAGGTATGGACCTTGATTGAGCCACCTTAAGGTACAAAGACCATTGGGTGCAAATGGGTTTTCAAAAGAAAACTGACATGGATGGTAAAGTGTATACTTACAAAGCAAGGCTAGTTGCAAAAGGTTTCAAACAAACTCATGGTATAGACTATGATGAAACTTTTTCACCTGTAGCCATGCTTAAGTCTATAGAATTCTCATTGCCATTGCTGCATATTATGACTATGAGATTTGGCAAATGGATGTTAAAACTATGTTTCTTAATGGAAACTTACTTGAGGATGTGTACATGACACAACCTGAGGGTTTTGTACAACCTGAGAATTCTAGTAAAGTATGCAAGCTTCAAAGATCCATTTATGGTTTGAAGCAAGCTTCTCGGAGTTGGAATCTTCGTTTTGATGAATCAGTCAAAGAGTTTGGATTTATCAAAAATGAAGAAGAACCTTGTGTTTACAAGAAAGTTAGTGGGAGCGCCATTGTATTTCTGGTCTTATATGTTGATGACATTTTACTCATTGGGAATGATATCCCTACCTTGCAGAGTGTCAAGTCTTGATTAAGAAAATGTTTCTCAATGAAAGACTTAGGCAAAGCTGCCTAAATCCTAGGGATAAAGATTTATAGAGATAGATCTAAGAGGCTAATTGGTCTAAGTCAAAGTGCTTACATAGATAAAGTACTGAAAAGGTTCAGTATGCAAGATTCTAAGAGAGGATACTTGCCTATGTCTCATGGTATTACACTTAGCAAATCTCAGTGTCCTAACACAAAAGATGAGCGAGAGCGCATGAGTAAGATTCCATATGCTTCAGCAATAGGATCTATCATGTATGCTATGTTGTGCACTAGACCAGATGTCTCTCATGCTTTAAGCATAACGAGTAGATACCAGTCAGATCCCGGTGAGAGTCACTGGACAGCTGTCAAGAACATTCTTAAGTATCTGAGAAGATCTAAAGATGTGTTCTTGGTGTATGGCGGATTGGAAGATGATATGGTTGTAAATGGTTACACAGATGCAAGCGTTCAATCTGACAAAGATGATTTCCGATCGCAGTCAGGATATGTGTTTTGTTTAAATGGTGGTGCTTTTAGTTGGAAAAGTTTGAAGCAAAGCACTGTTGCTGATTCTACAACTGAAGCTGAATACATAGCAGCATCTGATGCAGCAAAGGAAGCAGTTTGGATCAAGAAGTTCATCACTGACCTTGGAGTGGTTCCTAGCATCACAAATCTGTTGATGTTTATTGTGACAATAATGGTGCTATCGCACAAGCAAAGGAACCTAGGTCACATCAGCGATCCAAACACATTCTTAGGCGTTATCATCTCATTCGAGAAATCATTGAGAGAGGTGACGTAAAATTATGCAGAGTTCAATAGATGACAGTGTTGCTGATCCATTGACTAAGCCTCTACCACAAGCAAAGCATGATCATCATGCTAGGATCATAGGTATTAGATACATTGATGAGTAGGCCTAGTGCAAGTGGGAGATTGTTAGTAATAGTGCCCTAGGCCTATTGTATGGACATGGTATTTTGAATATTTATGAGCATTTACTATTATCATGATTTGCATGTTTATTATATAATAATATCCTTGAATAATATTATTAATTATTCTAAATGTCCCTAATCGGTTATTGTTGTAGGAATAACAATAAATTAAGATTAGTATGAAATTTGACTGATATTCATGGGATGAATATGTGTATGAGATACGAATCAAATTTATATGTATTTGTTGATAACAAATATTGGACAAGACCCGCCTTGAGATTAATACATGGATCAAAGTCATAAGTTAATCTCTAGTAGTTGTGTCATTAAATCCTTAGACCTAAGATTGCTATAATTCTCAACATGAGGAATATTATGTTTTGACATAATCAAACGTTGTCTTTAACCGGATGATTATAAAGATTATGCTTGAACATAATAAGAATTATGTAGTGAGATATGAGTGATTAAGATGGAATTTGTCCCTCTTATTGTAAGAGAGATATCTCTAGGCCCCTTGATGATTGAGACTAAGAAATGTATGGCCGTGCTCAAATGAATTGATGGAGATCAATATCATTTGTTTAGTCAGTCTAATTGGGTTTCAAGAAATTAAAGATAGAGCGATATAAGGTTGACTTTTTCCATGCCTTATATTCTATCAAGATATCATGTGACAAAAGGATTATGTCATTAGCTACTTTAAGGTTGTCTTGGATCATGAGCTTTTCATTTAACTTGGGTAGTCATAATGTCTTGCTAGAGGCCGCTTATGACTTGTAAGATCAAAATGTGATTTAGGCCTACTGCCAACGTTAATTGAACCTATAGGGTCGCACACTAAGAACGGACAATAATGATTGCGGTTTATTACTCTCTATAGTAATTTAAAATGATGAGATTATTTTAAATTACAAATATTAATTAGTTATATTTTTTATTGGATAAAAAAATAATTCATAAAGTTTTTTGGTTAAAAATATAAATTCCTTATTTGATAATGGAATTATGACAAGTAATTAATTAGTTATATTTTCTTATTGGATAAGGAAATAATCCATAAAGGTTTTTGGTTAAAAATATAAATTCCTTATTTGATAAGGAAATTATGACAAGTAATTAATTAGTTATATTTTCTTATTTGATAAGGAAATAATACATAAAGGTTTTTGGTTAAAAATATATAAATTCCTTATTTGATAAGGACTAGGATTTAAATTGTTATTATTTAAAAGGAGTTTTAAATAAATAAATCCTAGTTAACCAAAAAAAGGGGCTTTTGAAAGGTTGTCTCTTGCCTTGAAAAGAAAAAAATCGGAGAGTTGAAAACCCTAGTTTGTTTTTTGTGAAAAATAAACTTTGAACTAGCATTCAAAACCGTTTTGGTGTCCGTTCGTGTGTGGATACTCATAAAGGGTTGTCGTCTTTTAAAGGTAGCACCTTTGAAGATCCGAGCAAACCCAACACAAGAACAGACAGACTACATACTGATCAACAAAAGGTAATTTTGTTTATCCTTCTTTCATTTTTATGAAACGCATGTGATCCTTGGTGGGTTAAGGAATAAATTTATTTTGTTTCCGCTGCCATTTTATTCCAATCCGATTGGAATTTTCCATCCCGTAATCCAATAGCACGGTCCATCGGAGGTGGGTGGCCACTTGATTATCCTGTGCCACTCCTTATGTAAACCTTCCTTGCTTCCTAAGCCATCTTTTCTATGCCAACATGGCAATTATAAATGCCTTAGTGCATGGGGGAGAATAAGGCAATAAATGCCTTAGAGCAAGCGATGTACATTGCTATCATAAGACCATAAATGTCTTGGTGCTAGAGATATAACGTGACTACAGAAGTCGAGTAGAAAAAGATGGCAAACAATTTAAAAGTCGGAGGTTGACTTGAGGAGGCCGTCTAAGAAGGCCGCTTAAGAAGGCCCGTTGGAAAAGGCCGCTAAAGACGAGAGAAAGAGGCCATCGAGGATTTCGTAGTACACGTCTGTTACTTGATGCTCCATTTCATTAAATGCTCTTCAGTCATTATGGGCATTTATGCACCATTAAATGCTCCTAGACTTACTATCACACATTAATAACAAAGGTCGATCCTACACGCGTAACGTGGCCCTCTCTCTTTATTATGATCAAGTGCTTGTTGCAATCGAGAGTAAAGCCGACGGAATATTTAATGCCTACCGTATCCTTAGTAAAAAAGGCCGATCAAGTAGAACATCGAGGCCGCCAAGGAATAGAGCTGTTCAAGAAGGCTTCTCAGAAATAGAACCGTTCAAGAAGGCCACTCAGAACTAGAAGGCTTCTCATAAATAAAACTGTTCAAGAAGGCCACTCAAAACTAGAGCCATTCAAGAAGGCCGCTTAGAAATAGAGCCGTTTCGCTGAGGTTGGCAGTTTAGAAAGGTCGTCCAAGAAAATCGTCTTGGGAGCTAGAAATTGGGATCAACTAGGCCATCAAGGCTGTAGGTCTTCCTACCGCCAGCCGACCTCGAGAGGGAGCAAGACAACAACGACGGCCACACGGGATGATCACAGCTCTGCCTCCTCCCGTGTTTTTTTAGACGTTTCTTTCTTTTCTTCTCTTGACTCTTGGGGGTGTTCGGTGGGAGGAAGGTAGAGGAGGTTTTGAAGAGAATGGCTATGCGTAGATAGAGTTCTGCACGTGAAATGGGAGACAAAAGCGCTAAAATTTGCATGTAATCGATCGAGCAAACGAGAAAGGTCCAGGCTTGTGTCCAAGGCCACAGGCACTGAAGATTGAAGACCGTCATTGGTCTACCTACCAAGAAAATCCCCATTGGTTCTAAAGGTATAGTTCAAATCCATTAGTTTTGACGCACATGAATTCTCTCATCTTCTTTTAAGCTTTTGTGGATTATTGTTCTTTTAGAAAATACTGCCAAGAAAGATTGATCTGTACTGAATAACTATAATTATATTGCAGTTCATAAATTAATTTCTAACTCACATGGGTTATCATACTATACAAAATTTGGCGGCCATATTACACCATCCAAAAATTTGGCTCCTGAACCTAATCTTTTCCAAAAAAAAAAAAAAAGGAAGAAGAAGAAAGAGATCCACATCTAGTGCATTTGGGAACACATGAACTCCTCCACCTAGTGGTTCACCAACATTGACAAATGAAGGTATAGCTTCGCATCTAAACAATCATCCATCCTCTGTTACAGAGCAGCCTCCTCAAGCTAACTTATTTATAAGCGGCATCCCCCTAGTCTAGCACAGAATGTTATTTTGGTAAATCTGAGAATTTATTCACCTTCTGTTGAACATTCCATGTATCTTCAAGGCATCTAGTGGAACCTATATCCTCTAATTTGTCCTATTTATCCATTAACTGAAATTTCTCAAGGCTAAATCCCATCAGCTACTCCACAGTCTAAAGCAAAAACCAGGCTTACCAACATAACAAGCAAAAGCCAGGGGGAAAGTTGCTTGTTGCATCGCATGGTTGAACAGCTTTCATTGAGATGCTTACGAATGCTGCAACTTCTGAACATCAATAAAACAGTGGTGGTGATTATCCAAACATGAGATACAAGCAAAATAACAGGCTTAACAGCCAGCAGAAGACTGCTTAATCAACCATGAAGGGAATAATTGTACAAACCAAAAATATAGTTAATCCAATTTGGATTGGATGGGTCAATTAAAAGCAAAAGAAACATAGTACTCCCACAACATTGTTATCTCCCTGAGGCAATTATTGGAAAATCATGAGCCAGAAAACAGTCTTGAGGAATTAAGATAGAAAAAAGAATGATATGTAACCATTTGTTACGGTAAGTGGTGCAAGCATTGACCATTCATCTTTTACAACTTCTATGATCATTCATCTTTTGCAACTTCTATGACTATAAATGATTATTACTATGTATAATGACAATTTAGTTACCTCCTTAAGATATAGTAATGGTAAGTAAATGAAAAGTCATTATTGATGGAGCAATGGCTATATAAAGCTTCCATTCTTTCTTGGTCCAAACACTACTCTTCACAAAATATACGCCATGAGAGACAAGTGTGATAAACTGAATAAACAAAAGAAACAAATTAAGTAAAAGTAAACAATGGAGACAAGTGTGAGAAACTGAGTAAACAAAAGAAAAATTAAGTAAAGGTAAACAATGGAGACAAGTGTGAGAAACTGAGTAAACAAAAGAAACAAATGAAGTAAAGGTAAACAATGACCGGAGGTATGTGATTCCGACCCGTTTTCATGTTTGAGTTTCTATTAAAACATAATTAATTTCTTACATTTGGTATCTTGCATATTGATCATATATATTTACATCCATAGGCTTGATTTAGGTTATTAGTTTAAGCTTTTATTGTTGAATTTTGATATAAGAAATCATTAAGCTAATGGCAATTTTA
>UESW01000572.1:0-29755 GCA_900491605.1 Calamus simplicifolius | reverse complement strand
AGCTATTCCCTTTTTCCCTAAAAGATAAAGCCAAGTATTGGTTAAATTCATTAGACACTGTTATAATTTCAACTTGGGATCATCTTCAGAGAGAATTTCTTAAGAAATATTTTCCTATAGGAAAAACGAATCAAATTAGAAAAGCATAACAAGTTTTTCCCAGATAGATGGAGAAATGTTCCATGAGACATGGGAGAGATTTAAAGAACTGATTAGAAAATGTCCACATCATGCTATACCCAAATGGCAACTGGTTCAGTGCTTTTATGATGGATTATCAGAAAAGCATCGGCAAATGGTTGATGCTTCATGTGGTGGGACATTTATGTTAAAAATGAACATGAAGCTTGGCAACTCTTTGAGACATTGAGTGAGAATTCATTACATCACATGTCAGTTGCTCGTCGAGACCCTCCCATAGACCTAAAAGAGGTGGAATATATGAAATAGGTCATTCTACAGATATCTATACTAAGGTAGATGAATTATCCCATAAACTTGACCGGATTCTACAAGTTGGAAACATCTCTTCCCCATCTACTCAATTACATGAGGTCTGCATAATTTGTTCGAGTCCAACCCATTCTATAGGTGAATGTCCAGCTGCATACCAATTTCTGAACTTGTTCAAGAGCAAGCCCACCAAGCCCAAACCCGATTAGCTCCTAGAACAGGAAATGATCCATATGCAAATACTTACAATCCTGGCTGGCGAAATCACCCAAATTTTTCTTGGAAACCTCAACCTGTAGCCAATTCATCGATCAGACCTAATTATCAAGAAACCAATTTTAGAAGCATGCCATATTCACAATATCCAAACATCCCACAACCTCCACCGAATAATCATCCTACTTTTGAAGACAAAGTGTTACAAGCATTGAAAGGGCTAGAAATGAATACTCAAATCCTTCACTCCCACACACAATCTATTGCAAAACTAGAAACTCAGATAGGTCAATTAGCCACAGCATTCAGTAGAAGGGAGGAGGGTAAGTTACCTAGTCAGCCTATCGATAACCCGAAAGGACAATTCATGGCTGAAGGTTCCAATAGTCCTGACAAATTCCCAGAACATGCTAAATCAGTCATGACTCTCAGAAGTGGAAAAGCATTGAACCCACCTGAACCAACCCAGAAATTAGAAGTGGCTAAACCAGAAAAGAGAAGAAATGAAGAAGAAAAGGAATTCAATGATCAAGCAATCACACCTAAAGCCCCATTCCCTAGTGCTTTAGAATCTCCTTTGCCTTCAGATAAGAAGAATATAAAGATGAATGAGATGCTTGAGTTATTTAAGCAAGTCCAAATAAACTTACCTCTTCTCGATGCTATCAAGCAAGTTTCGGCTTATGCCAAATTTTTGAAGGATCTATGCACACAAAAATGGAAAGCCAAGTCACAAATACCAAAAAAGATCCATTTGACTGAGCAAGTCAGCTCAGTTGTTCAGCAAATAACCCCACCCAAACTAAAAGATCCTGGTACCCAATTATATCATGTGTCATAGGAAACTTCACAATCAAGAAAGCATTATTAGATTTGGGTGCGAGTGTAAACCTTCTCCCAAGTTCAGTGTATGAGTTATTCGGATTTGGAGAGTTAAAACCCACTACAGTAACACTACAATTGGCAGATAGATCAGTCAAAGAACCTCATGGAATATTGGAAGATGTATTAGTAAAGGTGGATGAATTCTATTTTTCTATCGACTTCCTTGTGTTAGATATGGAATCTAGCGGTAATCCTAACCAAATTCCCATCATCCTTGGATGACCTTTTCTAGCTACTGCTAATGCATGTATAAATTGTAGAACAGGTGTGATGGATGTATCTTTTGGAAACAAGAAGATGAGATTAAATATTTTTAATGCTTCCCAAGGACCACCTGTGTATGATTTAAATGAAGTAAACATGATAGAGGAAGTAGTAGATAAGAAATTCCAAAGTTTGATTGATTTGGATCCTTTACAAACATATCTTACACATTTTGGAATAGATGACTTTGATATTGATGAGTATACCAAAGAGATAAATATGTTATTAGAACCACCTAAGTTCGACACCATCCCTCCTTGGACTATAAAATATGAACCACTTCCAACTAAACCAAGTCCTTTAATACCATCCTTGGAAGAACCACCCCAACTAGAGTTGAAACCTCTTCTAGATGACTTAAAATATTCATTCCTTGGACCCAATGACAGCCTTCCCATAATCATTGCATCTACCCTAACCTCTGAGCAGGAAGATAAATTGGTAGATGTACTTAAAGAACATAAAGAGGAAATTGGATGGACAATAGCTGATCTTAAAGGAATTGACCCTTCCGTTTGCATGCATCACATTCATAGTGATATTAAAGCCAAACCACATAGAGATATGCAACGAAGGCTAAATCCGAACATGAGGGATGTTGTTAAGAAAGAAGTAGTAAAATGGCTTGATGCTGGTATCATTTATCCAATTTCAGATAGCCAATGGGTCAGTCCAATCCAAGTAGTACTAAAAAATCAAGTATTACCGTGATTAAAAATGAAAAGGGCGTATCAATTCTACTCGTACATCAAAGTTTCTTTTGTTTCTTAGATGGATATTCAGGATACAATCAAGTCCCAGTATTTCTGCAGATCAAGAAAAGACCACCTTCACTTGTCCCTTTGGAACATTTGCCTTTAGACGTATGCCATTTGGTCTTTATAATGCATCGGCCACTTTTCAACGATGTATGTTGGCCATATTTTCTGATATGATTGTCAATTTTTGGAAGTATTTATGGATGATTTTTTAGTTTTTTGTGCGTCATTTGATAGCTGTCTCGAGAACTTGACTAAAGTACTAAAACGATGTATGGAAATGAATTTAGTCCTAAGTTGGGAGAAGAGCCATTTTATGGTTCGTGAGGGAATTGTGCTTGGACACATTGTTTCAGAGTGAGGTATTGAGGTTGATAAAGCCAAGGTTGAATTGATCTCAAATCTACCACCCCCAACCTCAGTTAAACAAGTACAATCTTTACTTGGTCATGCTAGTTTTTATAGACGCTTCATTAAAGATTTCAGTAAAATTTCTCGACCATTGTGTAATTTGTTGACTAAAAATAGTTCTTTTAATTTTGATGAAGATTGTCTAACAGCCTATACATCCTTCAAATTTCTTTGACCACTGCATCAATTATCAAGCTTTAGATTGGACCATACCCTTCGAAATTATGTGTGATGCTTCTGATTATGCTGTAGGGGCAGTTCTAGGATAGAAACTCAATCAAGAACCCCATGTAATTTATTATGCTAGCAAAACTCTTTTAGATGCACAAATGAACTATACTACCACTGAAAAAGAATTACTAGCAGTTGTGTTTGCCCTAGAAAAGTTTAGATCATATATGTTAGGATCTAAGGTTTTAGTTTATTCAGATCATGCAGTGTTTAGGCATCTTATATCAAAAAAGGATACAAAACCCAGACTGATTAGATGAATCCTTTTACTACAAGAATTTGATCTAGAAATCTTAGATAAGAAGGGTTCTAAAAATATGGTAGCAGATCATATCTCTAGGATCTCAGTAGAATACAATAAAGAAATAATTAAAGATAAGTTCCCTGATAAGCAATTGTTCTCAATTTTCCATAGTAGTCTTCCCTAGTTTGCCCACATTGTGAATTATTTGGCAACAGAAAAAGTACCTTCCCACTGGACAAAATAAGAAAAAGATAGATTTTTCTCGCAAGTCAAATATTACTTTTGGGAAGACCCTAAATTATTTAAGTACTGTTCAGATCAGGTGATTAGGCGATGTGTTCCCGAGAGTGAATTTAAAAGTATACTTAACTTCTGTCATTCTCTTGCCTGTGGAGGACATTTTAGTGGAAAGAAAACTGCAGCAAAGGTATTGCAAAGTGGGTTTTATTGGCCAACTCTTTTTAAAGATGCACATAAATTTGGCCATAACTGTCTCCAATGTCAACAAACAAGAAATATATCTCGAAAAGACATGATGCCCCTAAACCCTATCTTGGTTGTAGAGATTTTTGATGTATGGGGTATTGATTTTATGGGCTCATTTCCTTCCTCTTTTGGATTTGAATACATTCTAGTGGCAGTTGATTACGTGTCAAAATGGATTGAAGCCAGGGCAACTTGAACCAATGACCATAAAGTTGTAATCAAGTTTGTTCAGCATAATATCCTTAGTCGTTTTGGATGCCCAAGGGCTATAATTAGTAATGGGGGTACACATTTCACGAATAGATACTTCGAAGGATTAATGAACAAATATGAAATTACTCATAAGGTAGCTACACCTTATCATCCCTAAACTAGTGGCCAAGTTGAAATATCAAATAGAGAAATTAAACATATCCTTGAGAAAATAGTGAGACCTGATAGGAAAGATTTGTCAGAACATTTGGATGATGCATTATGGGCTTATCGTACTGCATTTAAAACTCCCATAGGAATGTCTCCTTATAGGCTCGTATTTGAAAAGCCTGTCATTTACCTGTAGAATTAGAACACCGTGCATTTTGGGCCATCAAGCAATTTAATTATGATATGAAAAATGCAGGTGTCAATAGGAAACTTTAATTGAATGAGTTAGAAGAGCTACGAAATGATGCATATGAAAACTCAAAAATTTATAAAGAATAAACCAAAGCATATCATGACAAATTTATTAGTAGAAAAATTTTGAACCAAATCAAAAAGTATGGCTTTACAATTCAAGATTACACCTTTTCCCTGAAAAACTTCGTTCACGATGGAATGGACCTTTTATAGTAACTCAAGTATTTCCCATGGAGCTGTAGAGCTTAAAGACCCAAAGCAAGGAAATACATTCAAAGTAAATGGCCAACGTTTGAAACCATATATAGAAAAAATTAATGATGGAGAAATTGTTGAATCAATTGATCTTTTGAACCCAACATTATCATAATAAGTAGCACAGTCTGGCTGAAGACTTTAAACTTAGCGCTCTTGGGAGGCAACCCAGTTTATTAGTTATTTTTAACTTTATGTTCTTTTAGTATGTTCTTTTAGTATGACCAGAGAAGAGCAACAGAAGCAGATTGAAAGAAGATGGCAACAATGCAACTTCAAATACTCTACCATGTAGTATCTTTCCTTGAAATTAATTTTTCTTCCATTAAGGACAATGGAAATTAAGTTGGGGGGGGGAGAAAAAATAATAATAAGTAAATCCTAGAGTGAAACTATAATCAGATGTGTGTACCAAATTTTGTCTCAATTTAAATTTTATCAAGAAGTATATGAATGATTAATGGTTAGATTTTTTTGAAATACTAAGGAATAAATTATTAAGAAAACTTAATAAAAAATAGGGTTTAACCCAGAAAAATTTTTAGAATAATTTCAGACCCTCCTAACCACTGATCTTAATAGTACAATCTACTTAATAAGGGAATGGATGAAAACATTATTCAAAAAAAAAAGAAAGAAAAAAAAATCTCTCTTAAAGTTAATAAATTAGGTTCTTAACATCTTTCACTGAGTAACCGGGCCCCGTCACCTGAGAAAGTGATGTTGTTCGCATAAAAAGGTGATAATGTAAAAGAACCTAAGAAGAGTCAGTCTTACCTAAAGCCTTTTTGACTCGAGTAAGTTAGTCCGAGGGGTGTTTTACACCTAATGCCCTAAAACCAATTGGTTTGGGAGCCATTGGCCTAAAGCTCGCTATAAGGTTAATTAGAAAGCAAGGGGATAGGACATTGCACTGACTTTACATAAGGGAACCAAATTACAAAAGACATTGCACCCAACCCAAAATAAGTTAGAAGACTTAATTAGAGAAGTGGAAAGTTGGTCAAGGAAGACTTCTATAAATTTTTATGGACTACACTTTATCACTAAATGGGTAAGCTTAATAATCTAATGAAGTACCTCTCTTATGATATAACCAGAAATTTTTAAGAACGGTAAGATAACTATCAATTTTTGGACTAGCTTGGTACATATTTCTAAATTTCTTATTTGCTCGAGGATGAGTAAGATTCAAGTTGGGGGGAGTAATAAACACATAAATAATTATCACTAAACCTATTAATTAATAATTTAACATACATATTATTATTTAATATTTTAATATTTTATATAATATTTTAGGAAAAATCATATCAATTTAAAGAGCTCGATTTTAGGAATTTAATAATGTAAACGGCACTCAAATCAGATTTAAGATGAGCCCAGAATTGATTTTTCATTGATTTATCTGTTTTAGCATGCATTTTAAAGCGAAGTCGGCAAACCCAGTGCCGACTTCATCGTCTTCTTAGCCGATTTTCCTTATTTTCATCCGATTCTTCTCCTATTTCAAATCCAACCATTTTCTCCATCAATTAAAGATTAAATTGGATAGGAAGTTATCAAATTGAATGAATTAAATTCATCTTGAAGGAATTTTGATTTTATTCGTGATTTCTCGAGATTTTCTCCGTGCCGCTCGTTGCTTCTCCTCGTTATTTCTATTACAGGCTCATTGCTTCTCCGCGTTAAGGCTACGTCTGGACTTCTATAAATAGCACAAGGAGGGGAGCTAGGAGGATTTATCTGTTTGGGTCATGTGCGGTGCTTGTCCGAGGCTTTGTTCCATTAATTGAAAAGGCTATGTTCCGTTGATTGAAAGTCTCTGGGCGGTGTTCGTGATGCAATAAAAGAAGATCTGTTCTAGGCTGTGAATAAGGTGCTCTGTTCCAGGCGATAGGGAGAGTCAGGGAGGCTTTGTTTGAGGGAGAGAAATGTCTGTGGAGGCACTGCATCTGTTTGTCCTCTGTTCCATCCGTGGACATTGATCTGAATAGCCGGCATTGCATCCGTGAAGCATCTGTCCGTGGTTCGTGGAGATCGGCTATTCCCATCCTCAAGAGTCGTTCAACCTGCTTTCAGCCTGGCGTGGTTCAACCATTTAATTCATTACTTTTTGTTGCCTTCTTCATGTTAGAAATTAAAACTCTTCTATTTTAGATTTTAATATGCACTCTTGGATGTTATTGAAATAAAATTTTATTTTATTTATTCATGTTTAGTTGTTATTAAATTTTATTTAAGTAAAATAATTTAGACTAATCTATTCTTAAAAGGGACGAGCGTGATCTACGGGTACGAGCCGTGCTCTTATAAGATAGACTATATCTTATTATTTTGCACTACTAATTATCTACTTAGTTATCTATTTAGTTAAATTTATAAATTTATTTCAAGATAATTGCTAAAGTCCCTGTGGAATCGATCCCTTACTCTCGCTATTCTAATAGTAAAATTAAGGTGTTTTAATCGTTGCGCTACGACACGCATCACTAGGCAATGTCGAGGGACAAAAGATCTCTTTCTGATCTTGAATCAAGAGCATTAAATGCTCGAAACCGCCCACGAATCTTCGGGATGTGGACCGACCTAGAAAATCCCCCCTTGAAAATGACACCATCCAATAGCAATCAGATGCTTAATGCATACGAAACACTGACTCAAGTTGGAAAGGACCAACGAAGTAAATGCCTGGAGGGAAAACGAGATCTCCCTCAAGTCACGAGATGTCTTCATCTGCTTTGGCAAGAAGCAAACCAAATTTCTGCTTTGGATAAATGGAACTATTTACTCATCTCGGCCACAGCCATGTTGGTTCCTTCACTTCAGCCATTCTGAACTAACTATTTTACTTTGGTCGGAACAGGAGTAATGTTTTACCAAGACCGAGCAACCTCATAGCTCGGGGAAATTAACTAACCTGGCCCTGGTTGGGTAAGATTTTTAGCTCAGAACCACTGAGGGCTATCCCGTCTTGAAGCGGGATTTGTTCGCGACGAGATATAAGCTAAAAAGAAGCAACAGACGAGAAAAAAATCGTTTGAAAAGCAATATCCAAAACAATAGAATGCATAGAAGGAGACAAAAAATTCATTCATTAGATCTTGATCGAATTACAAGTAGAAGAAACAAAAGTACATAATGCAACCCTCAAGAATCGGGGTTCTGGTTGATTTCAGGAGCTTCCTCGGCGACGTTTGAAAATGTTTGGCTTGGTTCACCCACTTCGAATACAGCCGGGGGAGGGACCTCAGGCTCTTCTGCGTTAAGCTGAGGGTGTCCCTATGGAACCATGGCTTCTTCGGAGCCCAGGACAGCTTCAAGATCCACGTTCGAAATATCTTCATACTTAGCTTCGGCAGATACTTCGGCAGGGGTGCGAGCATCATAATATTTGGCCTCTAAAAAAGATAAGTCTAACTCCGAGTACACCCAAGAGATCTTCACCTGCATTTCTTCTTCGCTGAACCGAAATACATCGGCATAATCCGCCTTATGTTCATCAATAAATTGGAAAGAATTCTTGTACACTTCCACGGCCAAAGTGGCTCATCTATTAGCTCAGAATTCGTTTGGTGGATCGAGACCAACTCCTCCCTAAGGATCCTCAACTGTTGCTGAACCTCAAACCCGATTCTGCCCATCTGTAAACATAGGATTGGTTAAAGCGGTAACCAAGAGAAAAAGGCACAAAAAGAAACAAGGGGACATTATACCTCCTCCTCCCGCTGAGCCATCTTCGTATTCAGCTCATGGACTCTGTCGAGGGCTTTTAATTTATCCTCTTTATTTTGCTAGAGCCTGACCTTTAGATCGCCAATCCATGATTGTTTTCTTCACTCTCCTGATGAGACTAGGCAAGGTCGATGGTGAGCTTGGAAATCTAATCATGCTGCCATTTTATTTGGCCCTCTCTATCAGCAAGCTTCCCACTCAAATTAGCGAGTTGTTCTTGCTGCTGCCGGTATCTGCGCTCGTCCTCATCAAGCCTTTTATTCCAATTATTTTTCTCCTCGGCGAAGCTACCCTTCAGTTCGCCCCATCTCTCATCAAAATGCTGCCGCATAGCCTTTATTTCTTCGGCATGCTTAGATTTAATCTGTGATAACTCCTAACATGCCTTGTCCGATTGCTCGCGAAAGCCATGGAGTTCTTTAACTTGGATCTCGAGTTGAGAAGCTCTCTTAGCAGTTGCCTGATAAGACTTGCTCACCTTCTTGAGATCCTTCTGGACAAACACCAAAGCCTTGGAAAGTTTGGTGGTTGAGTCCACCCTTTTCCGAAGACTGGCGGCCTCCCTCCTGGCCTGAGCATAGGCCCCCATAGCCAAGTTTAAATGCCAGCTCAGCACCCTCATGATTAAGGCATTCTGCAGGAAAGATGTATGTGAGAAAACGCGACCGAACCAACCGACTAAAAAATTTTGTTACCTTGGCGTAGTGACTTACTCGGGAGGCATAGTTTGTGGAAATCTTCATAAGGGCGAGGCTGATGATCTCGGAAAGGAGATAAACATCCTTTGGCATCCCGAGTTGCCGAAGGCCACTTTGATGAGATCCTCCGCGGCGGACTCATCCACCGAAGAGCTCTCTCTCGTGCGAAGTACAGACCGCATCAGAGCGGTAAATATATTCTCCACCTTTGGGTCATGGGTGAGGAAATTCATGGCTGGAGGATTGATTTGAGGGGTTTCGGCCTGTGGAGTTTTCATCATCCGCTTGGCCTCCTCCGTCAAGGCCTTAATTTGTGAAGCCTCGGATACTTCGGCTCCGGCTGGGGAAACTTTAATCTGGGCACCCTGCCCACTCGGTGTTTCCTCTTCTTCAAGTATTTCCTCATCCCCAGCAGGCTCCATCAGAGCCTCGGCTTCCTCCTGAGCTTCTCCCAATACCTCGGGGGAAAGTCTTCCAATAGGGAATTCCTCACGAACTTCGGTTGCCAGTTCAATTTCTCCCTCAACTTCCGCTGGCTCTCCATCGGGCAATTCCACTTGAGCCCCGGCGGTGGCGACTATCTCTTTTGCCCCCTCAATTAAAGCAGGGGCCTCTCCCATGTCCACGTGTAGCGCCCTAGAGCAGCCAACCTCCGATGTATAAGGCTGATTAGCCTCAGGCGAAGGGATTGCTGATGGACCGGTGACATCCCCTCGACATCGTCTAATACGACTACTATCTGGAGGGGGGAGACTTCAGCAGCTTCCTCTAAGCTCCCTCCGACAACCTATTCTTCCTCTACTACCACACCCCCCTCTGCAGGGATGGCTCATCAACCATGCCCGATGCACCCACGTCCCCCTTCTTCGGAGTGAAGGAATGGTGGCCGGCACTATCTTTCTTCGGCTCCTTTGGACGAGACCAGGAAGGATGGGATCTCTTCTTGGACCTATGCTTCTCGCTAGAGCTAGAGCTCCTATGGCGTTTGACCAGCTCCTTCTTCATTTGACCCATGAATGTCGACCTCTCGGCTGAAAGCACAACAAACAGTCAGTTAAATCACAGTAACTATCTACATATATCAATTGCAGAGAAAAAGGAGGGAAAGAAACTCACACTGAGGATCAATAGAACTCAACCTGGCGGCAAAAAGGGCATCCTCTGACAAGAGGGTGCTAGCCGATAGCACCCAACTGCTATGGAGAGTTACCAAGTCTCTCTTCTCCTGCTCGGACAACTCCAGGCGCACTTCTGGATCTTTCACATAGCTTGCCCATGCCCAAGGAAAATCCGAGCCAATGTTTCCCTCGACAATGAAGAACCGAGACTTCCATTCCTTTATCAACAATGGATTATCTAAAATCATCTTGAATGATTTCTGAGGACCAATGTAGGGCCACTCAGAGTTCCTCTCGGAAATCAGGTTGTAGCAGACTCGGAATATGGAGAGGGTCGCGGTCACCCCAACTCGGCTGCACATCGAGATGAACCCAACAAGCCAGCTATTCAGAGCCACCATTGTTGGGCATATATTGTAAAATCTCATCACCTCCTACACCAGCGGATGGAGGGGAAACCAATGACCCGCTCTCAGGCTTTCCTCATAGAAGAATACTCCATGACTCAGCTCCGTTGTTACCCTATGCTCGGCCCTCATGAGCCATAGGGCAACATCCAATGGGACCCTGTAACGGCGGCGTATCCTATCCAAAGCTTCAAGGGTAATCTCAAAGGCTACACGTTCGGTCCCTTCATGTTGCCAGGATGAAGGACAAAGTACAGATAAGCTCGCAAGAGTTTTGGGGGAGAAAGAAAATTTTCTAAGGAAGAAGCAAGAAGGTGTTGCAGAAGGGACGCCGCCTTGATCCCTTCCCCCCTTTAAATAACACTTCAAAAGGAAAGCCCTAAACGCTAAAACTTCCGATATGGGCACCATAAACATAGGAGTCTCACCACGTGGGACTCCCACAATCGCTGCCTACTGGAAACGAGGCGTTTCCTCCTCGTGCTATGTTAAAAAATGATGACGAAGTAGTGGCCTGTCATTTATGAGACCATCATTGCACGGCTCTTTGGATCCCCCCGAATAAGATTGTTTTAAAACTCTACTCCCTACATTCGAATTTATACTTTGGACTAGGGAGTGGGGGGCATATGATGAGGGATAAAATTATCATCACATTAATGTTGGTGCGTATTGATAATTGAGTCGAGACCAATCTCAACATCCCGTCAGCCAGCTGTCATATACAAAAAATAACGAAGCCGAATCACCTTCAGCAGAGTCGAATCACCCCGATGAACCGAGTCATTCCCATACCTCGGCTGATCGAGAAATCCTCATGCCTCAGCAAACCAAGCCATCCTCGTGTCTCGGTCCGACCAAGCCATTTCCATCCCTCAATGAACCGAGTTATTCTATGCCTCGGCGAACTGAGCTGTCCTACGCCTCGGTCGGACCGAGGTACTCAAGTCCTCTACAGAATCAAGCACGGGAGAGTTCAAATTCATGATAGCTGAACGAGATTCCAAATGAAAAATCATACAAACAATACCAGAAGTGGCCTAAGGGCCATAAAAGTGGCCTAGGGCCTACATAATCATTGAATCTTAAGGCATCAACCAATAAGATATGGATCCTACTGGCCTCGTAACAAACTTGATTCGAATCTATTTCGAATCCTAACAGTTTTCAGACCCCCTATGATGCACCCAAGGAATCAGGTGATCGCCTATAAATACCACAGTCCTGAAGCCTCTCAGGTACGCATTCACTAACTCTCATACAGAAAAACTCCATTAAAGCTCTAGCAGAGCTCTGAGTTCTCGGAAGAACACCCATCTAGAGGAACTCTTCTACGAGAGCCTTCTCCTTGTACCTGCTTATGTGAATTTCCATTGACTTAGGCGTCGGAGGGTCTTCCATAGAGGGCTGCCCCAAAACACCCTCTGCGTGAGGACTGTCTTGCAGGTTCCATCCCGGGCGAGAGACCAGAGTCTGGAACCGGAGCCAGGTTGCACCCGAGTCGGAGTGCAGATTTTTGTGGCAACACTACTAAAGCAAATACTTGATTCTAAGAATTTACTAAAGCAAAACTACCTTGCAAGGGCTCCAAACTGACATCTTCTTTATCAATCAATCGCCAAAACTGTACAATTCCCTTGGATGCGATCTCATATTTGCTATCAAGCAATCTCCGCTGATCTATTCCTGGAATGGATTTTTTTTATAGAAAAGAGGAGGAAATCAGAACAAACACTAAATAAGACCTAGCACATGACTCTAAAAAACCTTCTTCACTAACAAAACCAGATTAAAAACTCCAGAAAATGAAGTTAAAGATGACAAAATAAACAGTCAAAATTATCAAAAAAATCTATCATAAAACCATCTAAAAAGAAAAACCCCAAATGAAAACCTAACACCAGCCTCAGCAAAATTTTTTTTTTTTTTGAATCAGAAAGCCAACTCAAGAATCATAGTCGAAGCTAAGGAGCCCCAATTAAGCCTTGAAGTAAATAATCATCCAAAATATATCCGAGGTACCTTATCGCCGCCATGAAACAAAACCAGCTCAAGAAATCCAAAATCGGAGCTGAAGAGCTCGGCAAAAGAGTGGAGAAGTTCCAAAAACCCTACCCCGAACCCTAACCTAGTTCAATCTAGATCTTTCCAAAGACTTCTTTTACCGCTTTGGTACTAAGGATCCCAGCCAAGGGGTTTTATTTCTGCTCTTTTCTTAAAGGTATATATTCTCTTTTTTTAACTGGCGATGGAGGGAGTCAATGGACGCATGCCAGTGGGGCCGAGAAGCCTCCAACTCGTGGACGAGAGCCCAAGGTAGTTCAATTTGGCCCGCTGTTTTTGCTCAGTAGCCCCCCCCCCCCCCCCCCCCCCCCCACCACTTAAAGAAAAGGACATATTTGTCCCTAAAAATTTTTAACCAAAATATCCCTATTTGCTCAGTAGCCCCTCCAAGTCAAAACATGCCCCTACCCTTCCCCCTCCCCTACCCTTCCCCCTTCCTCCCTCACTCCAGATCAAAACAACCTTGGATCCGATTATTTAAAGCTTAGTTGAAGAGATTTCAATCCATAATCGAGCAATAGACAAGCAACTATCAATTTTGGAAGGTTCTATGATCGCAAAGGTTAGTTTATAAACCCATAATCAAAAAAATTTTCCCCGTTCGTGAGTTGTTTGGCCTTGTGTGGCCGAACAGGTCAAATTTGTTTGGCCACACAGGGTTAAACAGAAGATTTCTGTTGACCACACTCGGCCGAACAGATGCCAATAATTCGGCCCCATGTGGCTGAACAGAAAGTTTATTTTCAGCCACACAGGGCCGAATATCTCTATTTTTTTTTGGGTTAATTATGGTTAGGGTTTAAAATGATTATTTGATCGTGTAGGGTGATGCTTCGACCGAATGTAGCATGATTAGCTCTGATTGTGTGATGGATTACACAAATAGATTTATAAGTTACGAGGTAAGAAAAATTGATTGCAATTATTTTAGTATTATTTGACTGAGCAATGTTTAAAATTATCTACTCATATAAAACTATTTATTTTATAGATATTCAAAAGTAGAGAAGAAATATGTAATTGGTGTTGGGAAGTCAGGAGGAGGAATGGATTTGTCATTATTATTAAAAAATTTGATACGGGTAGCAATGTTAAGAAACCAAGAATTATTTTTTCTTACAAGAGGAGTGGTACTTGCAAAAGTAAACACATAATGGAAAAGCGATCAAAGACCAGGGCCAGTGGCATTAAGAAGTGTGGATGCCCTTTTGCCTTAAGAGAAGAAATTGGACAATGCAGATGATTGAATATTAATGGTAATGTGCAGTGTACATAATCATCCAGCTGCAAAGCATCTCATGGGGTACTCATATGTAGGACGATTATCTAAGCAGAAGACTATAATGCTAGTGGATATGTTGAAGAGTTTGGTTCGGCCTAAGAACATATTATCTACTTTGAAGCAAAGGGATGCCCTCAATGTTACGACAATGAAGATAATCTATAATGCACGACAGAGGTGCAAGGATGTAGAGACAACTGGAAGATCTCAAATGCAACATCTTCTTGGTAAATTATCTGAGTGTAAATACATTGAGTGGCATAGGAATTGTATTAAGTCTGATGCTGTGCGTGACTTGTTTTGGGCACACCCTGGTAGTATAGAATTGTTACATGTATTTTCTCGTGTGTTGATAATGGATTGCACTTACAAGATGAATAGATATCGTCTTCCTCTCTTAGAGATTATGGGGGTGACATCAACTGACCTGACATTTTCTATTGCTTTTGTATACATGGACTTTGAGCGGGAAGATAACTATACATGGGCATTAGAGAGATTGCGCAGTATCATGGACGCTGATGGTCTGCCTGAGGTGATAGTCACAGATAGAGACTTGGCTCTATTGAATGCAATTCAAAGGGTATTTCCTATGGCAATATATTTGTTATGTAGATGGCATATTAGTAGGAATGTTTTGGCCCAGTGCAAAAGGTTATTTGAAACAAAGGAGAAATGTGATAAATTTATAATGAGTTGGAATATACTTGTGTTGTCCACCACAAAACATAAGTTTAATGATCACTGGAGTGCACTCCAGAGAGAGTTTAGTACCTACCCAGATGCTTTACAGTATGTATCAAATACTTGGCTGAGTAAGTACAAGGAAAGATTTGTCGCAGCATGGACGGACGCATGTAGGCACTACAGGAATGTGACAAGTAATAGGTATCACAAGGAATTAATAAATTTAAGAACTTTATAATTTAATTACGCAATTGTTATCTCACTTTTATTTAATTTTATTTACTTTTCTAGGGCTGAAAGTGCACATGCAAGGCTGAAAAGACAGCTTGGATCAAGCCAAGGGAATTTCGAGTTATCTTGGATAAAAATACATAATTTGATTGAGTTGCAGCATAGTGACATTAAAGCCTCATTTGAGAAGAGTTTGACAGTCGTGCAACACAACTTCAAGCCTGCTGAATTCAAAGAACTGCGATGTTTCATTTCTATAAGTGCATTAAACCAGATCCTCGCCCAAGCAAACCAAGCCAATTTAGTTGGGATTGATGATTCAGTTTATGGGTGTGCTATTCGACGCACACATGGTTTACCATACGCCCATGAGATTATGCGGTTCAGGATGGAAGGTCGGCCAATTTCCTTCGATTGCATAGATCCTCATTGTTGCTCAATGTAGTAACCCAAGAGGGGGGTGAATTGGGTTATTTAAAAATTTAATAGCTATGCATATGAATGTGCTTTTAACCCTAATTTAGATTTACAGCGATGAAGTGGGGTGCACAGAATAATAACAGTAGATAAGTAATCAACCACAAACACACAGGAGTTTATAGTGGTTCGGTGCCAAACTCAGCACCTACATCCACTCCCCAAAACCTTTGGGAATTCCACTAATCGTATCACAACGATTACAACCTCTAGCCAAACCAGGCTAGCCCTCTTGTTTATACGCACAAGGCAGCCAAAAACCCCTAGCCAAACCTAGGCTAGTCCTCTTGTTTCATGGCACAAGGAAGCCAAGAACCCCTAGCCAAACCTAGGCTAGTCCTCTTGTTTAAATGGCACAAGGAAGCCAACAAACCAGGGTTCACTAATCCTTTTACAAGATAATCAGAGTATGTAAAGAAGAAGCTCCTACAAAGAGCAAATATTCAGAATATACTTTACAACTTTTTGAAGCAATAAACTCAGCAATAAATAAACTCGGTTGAATCAACTGAAGTCTTGAATGCTTGAAAAGCTTCAATGATTCGGACGACCTTTCGGAGCAAGGAATGAGCTTGAATGCATAGCAACCACTCAACAAATATTCAATGAAGGCTCTTTTCTTGGATTTTTCTCTCTTTGAAATTTCTTTTCAAAAATGTCATCTAGGTGTGCTTCTAATCCCAACTATTTATAACCATCTAACAAGAAAATATCCGTTAGATACATAAGAAATAAATGGAAATAATAACGGAAGAAAATATAACCGTTAAACATGTTTCCCTTAAGCATTGAATGCAGATCTCCATTTGAGGAAGGATGAGCACTGTAAAAATTCAAAAATCAAAAGTTAACTATAGCTTGAAATAGCAATAGAGAGAGAAAGAGAGAAAGAAAACTTTAGGCGGCGATGGATTGAAAGAGAGAGGCTCCAGGTAGCTGAGAAATGAATGCCATCGTCCAAGAGTAAAGCAATAACCCCCAGCTAGCTAATCAGTTAGCTAACCAGAGAGTCATAACAAAAGAAACATTCTGAGGCAGCACGTTAGTTAGCTCGGCAGATAACTCACCAGCTAACTCCATTTGAAATCCAAACGCTGCAGGAGAGAGATAGGATAGCTAGTTAGCTGGATAGCTAACTAAAGAATGGCCAGTTAGCTCACGAGCTAACTAGAAGCAAAAATACTATGCTATCCGTCCAGCTTAGTTAGCTCTCCAGCTAACTGAGCAAAAAGGCAGCCAGTCGACTGAATAAAGTAGCTAACTCTCCAGCTAACTAGCCAACCGGCAGCTAGCTCTCCAGTTAACTAAAATTTAAATCCATTCGGCTGCAACATTCCCTGTGAAAAATAGTTAGCTAACCAGTTAGCTCCAGGATGAAATAGTTAGCTAAGCAGTTAACTAAAAGAAACGTCAGCTAGCTAGAAGGAGTTACAGTTAACTAACAAGACATCTAGCCAGCTAGCTAAAATGGAAGGGTGTTCGGCCAAACCACTGTGACAGGAATTTTAGTTAGCTGATGGAATTCCAGCTAGCTAACCAGCTAGCTCACCTAGTTAACTAAAATAAAGGGACGTTCGGCCAGGCACCTGAGACAAGTTCCTTAGTTAGCTGAAAGAGCTTCAGCTAGCTAACAAACTAACTCACCAGTTAGCTGAAGAAAGAGGGCATTCGGCCAGGCAACTGTGACAGAAATTTTAGTTAGCTGAAAGGGCTCCAGCTAGCTAACAAACTAACTCATCAGTTAGCTAAAATAAAGGGACGTTCAGCCCATACACTGTGAAACTTTCCCAGCTAGCTGAAAGTCATGCCAGTTAGCTAAATATACTAACAAGCTAGCTAACCAGTTAACTCCAAGGCTAATAATCATATTCAAAGCAAATTAAATGAAGTACTTTCTTACCAGTCGATTTTGCATGAAGATACTTACTTGCAAGGCGACCGAACTTTCCTGTATCAATCTTAGAATTGCTTAATTTGTTTTGCAATCATCAAAAATAATCTGGGGTCAACAATCTCCCCTTTTTGATGATGACAAAACCTTTAAGCATATAAAGAGAAAGTATACATATGGAAGTTTAATAAGTAAACAGAGTAATCAGAAAACATTAATTTCTCCCCTGTCAAAATAAATAAGTGAAATCCTTTTCTTTTCTCCCCCTGAATATATGGAGTTACTATTTTACTCCATTCCTTAATGTATGCAAGCAATATTCTTCTCCCCCTTTTTGTCATTAATCAAAAAGAAGTTTGAAGAGTCTTGCAATAACTTTAAGCATAAAGGATCAAGGAGATTTAACATTCATTACATAACCATAATTAAAACAGTCATGCAGATCAGTACAAGACAATAGATATTACATGTCATTGTTCTAAGTCATAGAGTATAAACATAAACAAGCACAACAAGTTTGTTCAAAAACTACAAAACATATAAGTTAAGTACAATCACTTGTCATCATCAGATGAAGAAATATGCACTGAAACATTTGGCTTGCTTGACGATTCAGGCTTGACGGAGGAAGGCTGTGCCGGTGGAGTGAAAAGGTGTGGATGAGAGAAAGAAGCATCAGGCGCAGAGGCTGTAGAACTAGTGATGAGAATCTCCATGAGTTGGCTCAGCCTAGAGAGGGTTCCAGTCCAATGGTCAACTGCATTTGTAGCATCTCGGGTCTGGGTCTGGTTCGATCTCATTTGATACTCTACCCACTCAGCCTTGGTCTCAAAGTTTTCAAGCTTGCTTTTAAGTAAATTTACCTCCTTCAGAATGCGTTCCATGACAGATTCGTTGTGGTGAAAAACTCTCCCATTAAGAATGTTCACATCATGAACAAGCCTTTCAAGAATGAGTTTAAATTCAGACATGTTTTCAAAAACAGAGGAGATATGTGGTACAAGAGTCTGATCATTGACGGAAGAAGCACTATCACCAGAGCTTCGACTAGAGTGGCAAGGGTCAATTCATTGATAATATGACGGAGTTGATCATCACATAATCTAACAGTTGGAATAGAGCAGGAGCAGGGTTGTCATGGTGAAAAGATGATCCAAAACATTGATTTCGGGTGGATCAGAAGAAAAGGGTTTTGGTCAGCTATCATAGAAGCAAGATATGGATTAGGTTGGCTGAAGTCATAAGTGAAAAAGTTTTAAGGGGAACAGACAGGTTGATTCACAGTAGGAGGTGGCATACTAGATTGTCCTGTTCTAGATCTAATTTTAACCAAATACCATCCCTCTTAGCAAAATCATACGGTGCAGTGAATGAGCATTAAAAACGTCAGAGTGACGTAATGCAACTGCAGTTTCTCCTTTAAGTTTGACATTGAAAAATTCAAAAACATAAGTGAGAAACATTCCGTAGGGCAAAGCAGCCTTAGCTTTGGACATAGATTCTCTCATAATAGTCATCATTAATTCAGGTAAATCTACAGGGTCTTCCATTAAGATATCATACATTATGCAAATGTCCCTATCGTTTACCACATTAAATGATCCAGCACGAGGGGCGAGAATCTTAGCAATGATACTATGGAAAAGCCGGTTTTCAACATAACATATTTGCATCTAATGTTTCAATCTTACTAGCTTCAGTATCGTCCATATTAAGGATTAGGCCAATCTTATATCCGCGTTCACTAGGAAGAATCTCTAGGAAACCTTCAGATGGAATTTTCAAAGCAGATCCTAGTGTTTTACCGTCTAGGTCTATTTTAGTCATTTTCACAATGGAAGAGATAGTTCCATTACCAAAAGAAATATTTTCATAAAATTCTCTAATAAGTTCAGGATAAATAGGTCTTTTGGTAGATAAAAGCTTATCCCATCCTTGTTTAACTAACAGATTACCAATTTTGAATCCTTCTTGCTCTAAAAAGTTAAAGTCTACTAACCTCCCATGAACAAATGATTTTGAAGCAAGTAGGGAGTTGATTTGAGTAGAAGACGTGGAAGACTTCGGCGAAGATTGGCACAATCGTCATCTCTAGCGATGGCCTTCTTCTTGGGAGCCATCAACTTCTTCTAGATAGATTAGTAGGTTGAATGGTAGGAAGGATTTGATGGAAGGAATGAAGAGATGATTGAAAGTGAGAGAAGAGAGGAGAAGACGCTCGGTTGGAGGAGAGTTGAAGGAGACGGCTTGATTTTGAAGGGAGACGTGAGGAGAAAAAGTTTATATAGAGAATGGGCTTGATGGTTAACTGGTCAGGTGACTGTTTGGTTGCCTGGTCAGTTAGCTGCCATCAATAAAACCTTTTAAATGTCCGGTGGTTGGGTGAAATCAAATAACATGCCTTTTATTAATTTGAAAAGACATAAAGCTTAACAAAGCAATTAATTTTGACATGAAATTCATTTGATTGATGTGATTTAAAGATGTCATAACTTTTAGATTTCATATCACTTCATTAAATGATTCATTAAATGGTTGGATCAAGCATCCCTAATTCTCTTCTGATTTCATAAAATTTGGTTTCATCAAGTGGCTTAGTAAAAATATCAGCAATTTATTTTTTAGTATTTAAAAATTCAATAACAACATTTCCATTGTTAACATGATCTCTAATGAAATGATGTCTTATTTCAATATGTTTAGTTCTGGAATGTTGAATAGGATTTTTAGTTAAACTAATTGCACTTGTATTATCACATTTTATAGGAATGGCTTTTTGTTTAATACCATAATCTTCTAGTTGTTGCTTAATCCATAAGATTTGAGCACAGCAACTCCCAGCTGCAACATACTTGGCCTCGGCCGTAGATAGTGCTACTGAAGTTTGCTTTTTGCTAAACCATGAAATTAAGTTAACACCTAGAAACTGGCAAGTTCCAGTGGTTGATTTCCTATCTAATTTACATCCAGCAAAGTCTGAGTCAGTGTATCCTATTAAGTCAATGCTAGATTGTTTATCATACCATATACCCAAATTGATTGTTCCATTTAAATATTTAAATATTCTTTTAACGGCAAGCAAGTGTGATTCTTTAGGATTTGCTTGATATCTAGCACACATGCAAACACTAAATAAAATATCTGGCCTACTAGCAGTTAAATATAATAATGATCCAATCATGCCTCTTATAATTTTAAATCAACAGATTTTTAGAATTATGAGATTCAAGTCTACATGATGAGCTCATAGGGGTACCGATACTCTTGGATGTCTCCATGCCAAACTTCTTGATCATTTCTTTGGTATATTTGGATTGGCTTATGAAGATCCCATCTTTGCTTTGTTTAATTTGAAGTCCGAGGAAGTAGGTCAGCTCACCCATCATACTCATCTCGAACTCTCCCTGCATAAGCTTAGCAAAGTCTTTGCACAAAGATTCATTAGTGGCACCAAATATGATATCATCAACATAGATTTGAATAACTAATATATCTTTATTTTGTCTTTTAATAAATAAAGTTGTATCCACAGTTCCTCGAATAAAATTATTACTAATCAAGAATTTGCTTAATCTTTCATACCATGCCCGGGGGGCTTGTTTCAAACCATACAAAGCTTTGTTTAATTTGAAAACGTGATTTGGAAACAAATGATTTTCAAATCCGGGTGGTTGTTCCACAAAAACTTGTTCAGCAATATATCCATTCAAGAAAGCGCTTTTAACGTCCATTTGATATAATTTAAAATTCATATAACAAGCATAAGCAAGAAGTAATCTAATGGCTTCTAATCTAGCAACAGGGGCATAAGTTTCATCAAAATCAATTCCCTCTTCTTGATTATAACCTTTAGCTACTAATCTTGCCTTATTTCTAATTATATTACCATGTTCATCTAATTTGTTTCTATATACCCATTTAGTTCCAATAATTTGATGATCATGAGGTCTTTCAATAAGAGTCCAAACATTATTTCTTTCAAATTGGTTAAGTTCCTCATGCATGGCATTAATCCAATCAACATCATTTTTAGCATCATCATAACATTTAGGTTCAATTTTAGATACAAATGCTAAATTATTACATGCATCTCTAAATGATGATCTAGTTCTCACTCCTTGAGAAGGATCACCAATAATTAGATCTTTAGGGTGACTAAGAACATACCTCCATCCTCTTTCAAATTCATCATTACCTTGTGAGGCTTCAGGTAGGTCAGCGTTCTCTTCTTCACTTACCTCTTGTGTATCGTTCTTGTCCTTTAATGTGATGTCCTTGAATTGATCTTCAATGTCATCTGCATCATTTATACCTTTTCCCTTCCTTGATGGAAGATCATTAGATTCATCAAAGATAACATGAATTGATTCTTCAACTACTAAAGTCTTTTTGTTAAATATTCTAAAAGCTCTACTATGTAAAGAATATCCGAGAAAAATTCCTTCATCAGACTTAGCGTCAAATTTATCAAGGTTTGATTTTCATTATTTAATACAAAACATCGACATCCAAAAACATGAAAGTAACTTATATTAGGTTTTCTTCCTTTCCAAAGTTCATACGGAGTCTTTTTCAAAACAGGTCTGATTAATGCACGATTTAAAACATAACATGCAGTGTTAATAGCTTCTGCCCAAAAATATTTAGGAAGATTGCTTTCACACAACATGGTACGCGCCATTTCCTCTAATGTTCTATTCTTTCTTTCAACTACTCCATTTTGTTGTGGTGTTCTTGGTGCAGAAAAATTATGTTCAATTCCATTTTCATTACAAAATTCTTCAAAAGATTTATTTTCAAATTCTTTTCCATGATCACTTCGTATTGATAAAACGGAAGAATTCTTTTCATTTGTAATTCTTTTAAATAATTTTTGAAATGCTGAAAATGCTTCGTCTTTACTAGATAGAAATAAAACCCATGTAAAGCGAGAGAAATCATCAATAATAACGAAACCATATCTTTTACCTCCTAGACTAGTGGTTCTTGTAGGACCGAATAAATCCATGTGCAAGAGCTCCAATGGTCTAGTGGTTGAAATAAAATTCTTTGATTTAAAAGAAACTCGGGTTTGTTTTCCAAATTGACAAGCATTGCAAATCTTATCTTTTTCAAAAACAAGTTTTGGCAAACCATGTACTAAATCCTTTTTAATTAATTTAGATAGTAAATCCATGCTTGCATGAGCTAGCCTACGATGCCATAACCAACTATTATCAGTTTTATTGTTAGTAGCAACTAGGCAATCAACATTCTGATCATGCAAATCATTTAAATTAACAATGTATACATTACCATGCCTTTGACCAACAAATTTCATGTTTTCATTAGCAGGATTTTTAACAATGCATAAGGACGATTCAAATATAACATTAAATCCTTTGTCACATAATTGACTAATACTAAGTAAATTATGTTTCAGTCCTTTCACAAGCAAACATTATCAATATAAGCATGAGGTGTGATACCTATTTTTCCAATGCCAATTATTTTTCCTTGGCCATTATCACCGAAAGTAACAACACCTCCATCTTTTGCTTCCAAAGTGATGAATTGTGATTCATCACCGGTCATGTGTCTTGAGCACCCGCTGTCCAAGTACCAATGTCTTTTAATTGCTCGGGTTGCAAGACACACCTGCATACACAATTTCAACTTTTGTTCTTAGGTACCCAAGCTTTCTTGGGTCCTTTAGGGTTAGTCAAAATGGTTCCTTTTGGGATCCATATTTTCCTTATCTTTTGTGTTTGGCAAATGTAAGCTTTGTGTCCAATTTTTTCGCATTTAAACATGTTATTTTAGTAGAATCATCAGCATGCTCATAAATTTTTTAGAAATTTTTGTCTTTCAAGAGGATTGTATCCAAGACCAGCTCTATTGTAAACAGCTCTTTGACTATTTAAAATCATTTCTAATTTTTCTGAGCTTAGTGTAAATCTATCAACAATTGATTTTAATTTATTCACTTCATTTTTCAAATCTTGGTTTTGTTTTGACAATGATTCATTTTCCTTTGAAAACTTTTCTTTTTCAATGGTAAGATTTTTGATTTATTTTTCAAATCCCTATTCTTTGAACTTAAATTTGTGAAATCGTCAATCAGTTCATAAAATGCACCATGCAGCTCATCAAAAGTAAAATCATCTAAAAGATTAGGCTTACCTCATCATTATCAGCCATGAAGCAAACATTAGCAACTTCAGTTTTCTCTTCATTTTCTGAACTTGTAGCTTCACTGTCGCTCCAAGTGGCCATCATTGCCTTTTTCTTTATTTTTCTAGATGCCTTCTTTAATAGTGGACAATCTGGTCTGATGTGTCCAGGCTTCTTACACTCATAGCATGTTGGAGGTTCACTCTTTTCCTTATCTTTGCTAAGATCTCCTTTGACAAAATGCTTTCTTTTTCAAATCTCTTTTTCTTCATGAACTTCTTAAATTTTCTTGAAATAAGTGCCATATCATCATCTTTCTCACTATCACTTGTGGTTTCTTCACTCTCATCTTCTTGAGTTGCACTCTTCAATGCCATGGTCCTTCTCTTCTTTGAATCATCTTCATCAATATGTTGTCGTTGTTGAAGTTCGTGAGTCATCAAAGAACCAACCAACTCTTCAAGTGATAAGTTGTTGAGATCTTTTGCTTCTTATATAGCAGTCACTTTTGCTTCCCATGATCTAGGTAAAGATCTTAAAATTTTTCTAACTAGATCACTGTTAGCATAAGATTTTCCCAAACTTTTCAAACCATTAATGATATCAGTAAATCTAGTAAACATATCAGTGATATTTTCAGCAGGGTCCATCTTAAATAATTCATACTTATGAACAAGCATATTTATTTTGGATTCCTTGACTTGATTTGTACCCTCATGGGTGACTTCAAGTCTATCCCATATTTCCTTAGCAGACATACATGTAGATATGCGATTAAACTCATTTGCATCAAGCGAGCAATAAAGAACATTCATAGCCTTAGCATTTAATTGAGCTAATTTCTTATCTTGCTCATCCCATTCAGATTCAGGTTTTGCAATATTGACATTTTCAATCATAATAGTGGGTGTGTGAGGTCCATTAATTATGATTCCCCATAAATCATAATCTAGTGCTTGAATGAAGATTTTCATTCGTGCTTTCCAATATGTGTAGTTTGTTCCATTGAACAAAGGTGGTCTATTAGTTGATTGTCCCTCAATCAACATGGAACTCATTGGGATTACTATTGATCTTTGGCTCCAAGCTAATCAAAGCTATAGAAATCAAGAGCACGCTGCTCTGATACCACTTGTTGCCCAGATATAGTAACCCAAGAGGGGGTGAATTGGGTTATTTAAAAATTTAATAGCCATGCAGATGAATGTGCTTTTAACCCTAATTTAGATTTACAGTGGTGAAGTGGGGTGCACAGAATAATAACAGTAGATAAGCAATCAACCACAAACACACAGAGTTTATAGTGGTTCAGTGCCAAACTCAGCACCTACATCCACTCCCCAAAACCTTTGGGAATTCCACTAATCGTATCACAACGATTACAACCTCTAGCCGAACCAGGCTAGCCCTCTTGTTTATACGGCACAAGCAGCCAAAAACCCCTAGCCAAACCTAGGCTAGTCCTCTTGTTTCACGGCACAAGGAAGCCAAGAACCCTAGCCAAACCTAGGCTAGTCCTCTTGTTTAAATGGCACAAGGAAGCCAACAAACCAGGGTTCACTAACCCTTTTACAAGATAATCAGAGTATGTAAAGAAGAAGCTCCTACAAAGAGCAAATATTCAGAATATACTTTACAACTTTTTAAAGCAATAAACTCAGCAATAAATGAACTCGGTTGAATCAGCTGAAGTCTTGAATGCTTGAAAAGCTTCAATGATTCGGACGACCTTTCGAGCAAGGAATGAGCTTGAATGCACAGCAACCACTCAACAAATATTCAATGAAGGCTCTTTTCTTGGATTTTTCTCTCTTTGAAATTTCTTTTCAAAAATCGTCATCTAGGTGTGCTTCTAATCCCAGCTATTTATAACCATCTAACAAGAAAATATCCGTTAGATACATAAGAAATAAATGGAAATAATAACGGGAAAAAAATATAACCGTTAAACATGTTTCCCTTAAGCATTGAATGCAGATCTCCATTTGAGGAAGGATGAGTACTGTAAAAATTCATAAATCAAAAGTTAATATAGCTTGAAATAGCAATAGAGAGAGAAAGAGAGAAAGAAAACTCTTTAGGCGGCGATGGATTGAAAGAGAAGGCTCCAGGTAGCTGAGAAATGAATGCCATCGTCCAAGAGTAAAGCAATAACCCCCAGCTAGCTAATCAGTTAGCTAACCAGAGAGGTCATAACAAAAGAAACATTCTGCAGCACGTTAGTTAGCTCGGCAGATAACTCGCCAGCTAACTCCATTTGAAATCCAAACGGCTGCAGGAGAGAGATAGGATAGCTAGTTAGCTGATAGCTAACTAAAGAATGGCCAGTTAGCTCACGAGCTAACTAGAAGCAAAAATACTATGCTATCCGTCCAGCTTAGTTAGCTCTCCAGCTAACTGAGCAAAAAGGCAGCTAGTCGACTGAATAAAGTAGCTAACTCTCCAGCTAACTAGCTAACCGGCAGCTAGCTCTCCAGTTAACTAAAATTTAAATCCATTCGGCTGCAACATTTCCTGTGAAAAATAGTTAGCTAACCAGTTAGCTCCAAGATGAAATAGTTAGCTAAGCAGTTAACTAAAAGAAACGTCAGCTAGCTAGAAGGAGTTACAGTTAACTAACAAGACATCCAGCCAGCTAGCTAAAATGGAAGGGTGTTCGGCCAAACCACTGTGACAGAATTTTAGTTAGCTGATGGAATTCCAGCTAGCTAACTAGCTAGCTCACCTAGTTAACTAAAATAAAGGGATGTTCGGCCAGGCACTTGAGACAAGTTCCTTAGTTAGCTGAAAGAGCTTCAGCTAGCTAACAAACTAACTCACCAGTTAGCTGAAGAAAGAGGGCGTTCGGCCAGGCAACTGTGATAGGAATTTTAGTTAGCTGAAAGGGCTCCAGCTAGCTAACAACTAACTCATCAGTTAGCTGAAATAAAGGGACGTTCGGCCCATACACTGTGAAAGCCCAGCTAGCTGAAAGTCGTGCCAGTTAGCTAAATAGACTAACAAGCTAGCTAACCAGTTAACTCCCAGGCTAATAATCATATTCAAAGCAAATTAAATGAAGTACTTTCTTACCAATCGATTTTGCATGAAGATACTTACTTGCAAGGCGACCGAACTTTCCTGTATCAATCTTAGAATTGCTTAATTTGTTTTGCAATCATCAAAAAAACAATCTGGGGTCAACACTCATTGGAGAAAACTTGATATGGTGCTTGCTTCAAAAGTGCAAAGTATAAAGCTAAGCTGTGAACCAAAGTTGGATATAATTGCTCAAAAATTTAAACATTTAGATGGGTCTTCGCAAATGCAGATGTTAAAAAAATTGAGAGAGATTGCTAGCCCAATAGTACTTCTCTTGAAGAACCTACCAAAAGGATGACTGGTTCACTTGGCCGCGCTTCATTGCAGGTTGATACATCTACCCGCCATGATCCTTCAGCCTTTGCGTTAGTTCTTTCAGTTCAAGATAGTTATTCACCTAGTATAGGCACTCCATCAATGATGCAAGTGCAAAAGAGGCAGCAAAAAAAGAAGATAAGAAGCATTTCTTTAACCCATGGGACCGTGCCAGCAACTTTTGGGCCCGTGCCGGCATGTGAAGGACCAGTGTCGTCCCGTGCTGTTCCATACCTTGGCTTCCTCCAATTTTTGGGTAAAACAATTAACTAGAAAATGTTTCCACCATGCGATACCTAAATGGCAGTTACTTCAATATTTTATGATGGATTATTAGAAAGGCATCAAAAAATGGTGGATGCCTCATGTGGAGGAACATTTTGCTAAAAAAAACATGAGGTATGGCAGCTTTTTGAAACCCTAAGTAAAAATTTCTTGCACCACATGTCTGTTGCCCATAGAGATCCTTCCATAGAACCTAAGAGAGGTGAAATATACAACGTAGATCAGTCTATAGACATCTATAACAAAGTTGTTGAACTATCCCAAAAGCTTGATCGAATCTTACAAAGCGAAAGTACTTCTTCACCTCTTCAAAATCATGATGTTTGTATCATCTGTTCGAGTCTTAACCATCTAATAAGTGATTGCCCAACCGCATACCAATTTTCTGAGCTTATACAAGAGCAAGCCCATCAAGCCCAAATCCGAATGACTCCTAAAACAATAAATGATCCATTTTTTAATACTTATAATCATGGTTGGCGAAATCACCCGAATTTTTCTTGAAAACCTCAACCTGTAACCAATTCATCATCAATCAGACCCAATTACCAGGAGACCAATTTTAAAGCATGCCATACTTACAATACCCAAGTGTTCCAATCCATCACTATGATGTTCTGTTCTGACCTTCATCCATAGGGATTATATGTGGTGTTCTGTTCTGGCCCTGTCACAGGGATATATGTGGTCATAGTTTGTTACCATGGCAGATTTATAATAAAATGAAATGCAATTTGATGATATTGAATTATTAATATGATGATTTGAAAACTTAGAACTGAAATCTTGAGCCATAATGTGCATTGTGATTTCAATGGATTTTAAGAATATAAGTAACATCAGATAGTAAGATGACATGAATATTTGACATATAAAGATAAGTAAAGCAAGACATGTTATATTCTTAAAGTTATATGATATATTTTATGCTAGGCTTACTTATTGAGCGTGAGCCATTAAACTCTTATTGACATTTTTCAAAGCCAAAGAAATAAAGTGGGACATTGGTATAAAATAGAATTTACATATTATTTACAATGCTACAGTGGTTTGATTTGAAATTATTTTGAAATGCTACATGGCATTTGCTTCCAAAATTATTTTGAGCATATGATATGCATATTTTGATAACATGATAAACTGTATTTGAAATTTGGAAGCTTGGCATATATTTTGACATATAAAAATTAATTTTCTTAAATTTTGACATTTACTGCCGAGCAGTAATGGTGCGTAGGAGAGGGTTGTTGGATGGCCCTCTCCTGTTGTGGGAGTTAAACCGGTTCCTGCATTTAGTTTGGGTCCAGTGGCGTGCCAGTTGGCTTGTCAAGCCCGGGTCATGGGCAGCAGCCCCTATCAGCATTGGTGTAGCATTTGGTAAGGTTTGATCAGCCGAAGGAGGCCTGTCATGCTGCCTTTGAGGGAGGAGGAAGAGCAGGAGAATCAGAGGAAGAAAAAGAAAAGAAAAAGGAAGAGAAAGGAAAAGAAAAGGAGAGGGGGAGGCAGCCATCCGTGGTTGCTAGTGCTGGGGTGTATGCTTGGTCGCCGATCATTATAACCCAACCTTATACTCCTAGATATTGAAATAGAGAGAACTTGTAGAGTAAACAGAGCACGCATTATGAATCTTAATCAAGAAAACAATCCACCACGTCAATTGAAGAAGTACTTTGCCCCTTTACAGTATACATATTTACCATGCATACAAGTACCCCCAATAGAGGGTGTCCAATATGAAATTATGTCCAATGTAATCTAAATGTTACCAGCTTTTCGTGGACTTACAAATGAAGATCCCTACAAACACTTAGATGAATTCTTGAAAATTTGCTCAACTGTCAAGATTCAAAATTTTTCCTATGACGCACTTAGGTTTAAGTTATTCCCTTTCTCTCTAAAAGATAGAACCAAGTATTGGTTAAATTCACTAGACACTATTATAATTTCAACTTGGGACCTACTTAAGAGGAAATTTCTTAAGAAATAATTTTCTATAAAAAAAATAAACCAAATTAGAAAAGCCATAACAAATTTTTCTCAGTTAGAGAGAGAAATGTTTCATGAAATATGGAAGAGATTAAAAGAATTAACTAGAAAATGCCCATACCATGCAATACCTAAATGGCAGTTAATTCAATATTTTTATGATGAATTGTTAGAAAGGCACCAAAAAATGGTAGATGCTCATGTGGAGGAACATTTATGCTAAAAAATGAATATGAGGCATGGCAGCTTTTTGAAACCCTAAGTGAAAATTTCTTGCACTACATGTCTACTGCCCATAGAGATCCTCCCATAGAACCTAAGAGAGGTGGAATATACAACGTAGATTAGTCTATAGATATCTATAGCAAAGTTGATGAACTATCCTAAAAGCTTGATCGAATCTTACAAAGCGAGAGTACTTCCTCACCTCTTCAAAATGATGATGTCTGTATCATCTGTTTGAGTCTTAACCATCTAATAAGTGATTGCCCAACCGCATACCATTTTTATAAGCTTATACAAGA
>UESW01000571.1:0-29776 GCA_900491605.1 Calamus simplicifolius | reverse complement strand
GATGGCCGGTAGCTAATTCTATTGAGCTGATAGCTTTGAAGGAAGACTCTAGATCCCTTGATCCCCCTGATTGCAGCCATCAGGACAAGATTCTTTGGAACGGTTCCCCAGCCTTCTCTATTAAGGGTGTTTGGAATTGCATCCGGACTCCGAGCGGCCGTGTGGACTGGGCGCATCTTCTTTGGTTTCCTCATCATGTGCCTAGGCACTCATTTATTTTATGGCTTGCTATCAAAGGTAGACTCTCTACTCAAGATCGTCTCCATTCCTTTGGTGTTCAAGGTCATCTCTCCTTATCCTGCTTTCTATGCCAAGACCATCCAGAGGATCATAGCCATCTATTTTTCAGCTGCCCTTTTTCCTTTCGGATCTGGTCTTCTATTGCCAGTTTGTGCGATTTTGAGCATTATCCTTCATCTTGGGAGCTCTTGAGACCATGGCTCTGCAGGAATATCAAAGGCAAATCCCTTCATTCAATTATTTGCAGACTAGCTTTGGGAGCTTCTTTGTACCTCATTTGGTTTGAAAGGAACTCTCGCAAGCATGGCCAAAGACCTCTTAATGAAGCTGGGATCCTTTCAAAGATTATGGACTCTGTTAGGACGAGTTTGGATGGTGCTAATTTTCCCAGGAAGGAGGGTCATCAAAGATTGATTGAAAAATGGCAACTCCCTTCCTCAATCTCGAGCTGATGCCCTTTGTTTATGATTTCTACCGTGACTCCATCACGATTGTGCTTTCATCTCGTGTGAGATGTCTTTACCTGTTGTTTTTAGGTCTCTACTGTTCTTACTTGTCTTATCCGGGGTATGCCCCTTTTCTTGTACTTAACTCTCCTTTACTTATAAATTTCATACTTCACTTTTCAAAAAAAAAGTAAGGCGAATCCTGTTCACTTCCTTCTCCTGATTGCAGTCGTCAGGATAAGATTTATGGGATGGATCTTCTGGATTCTCTATCAAAAGAGTTTGGAATACTCTCTGGTCTCCTTCCCAGTGGGGTCTACTGGGCTCATTTGGTTTGGTTTAAGTTTCATGTTCCCAGGCACTCTTTCATTCTATGGTTAGCTATTAAAGGTAGACTCTCTACTCAGGATCGTCTGCTATCTTTTGGCATTCTCGGTCACATGACCTGTTCTTTATGTCAAGGTCGTTCTGAGGATCATGGTCATCTGTTTCTTTAGCTGCCCCTTCTCCGCTCGGGTTTGGCAGCTCATTGCGACTATCTGTGGTTTAGAGTGCCCTTCTACTTGGGAGAGATTGAGGCCGTGGATTAGTAGAAAACTCAAAGGGTCTTCTCTACTCTCCTGTGTCAGCAGACTTGCTTTTGGAGCTACTGTGTACTTCATTTGGAATGAAAGGAACTTTCTCGCATGCATGGGCGACCACCTCTCACCGTAAGAGGTATTGTTATAAAGATTATGGATTCGGTCAGGCTACAGCTTGATGGTGCAAAGTTTCCCAGAAATACTGCAAATCTCCAATTGATTGATAGGTGGCAGTTTCCCCCTTCTCTCATGTGCTGATCTCCTTCGTAGCTCATTTATGAGTTCTTTTGTTAGGTTCTGGATGTAATCTGGTCTGATCTTCTTTTGAGGTCTCTACCTCTTGCTGGATGTATTCCTTTGATTTTCTTTTGAGGTTGGACTTTTTTTGAGGTCTCTACCTCTTTTCGGGCTTTGTCCCGATCTCTTGTAACTATCACAGCTAATCAATACAATTCACCCCATTTAACTTTCAAAAAAAAAAAAGAGAGCATTGCTCGAGGATCGAGTTGGTTCAAACTTATATCAAACCCGAATCAAGTCCAATCTGGATTCTATTGTTAGATCGAATTCAATCAAACTTCGATCAAACCCCAATCAAGTTCAATTTAAAGCATTGCTCTAAGGTAATGGTGTATTAAACTCAAATCAAACCTGGAACAAATCAAATATGTAACATTGCTCTAAGATCGGATTCGACTAAACTTTGATCAAATCGGAATTAAGTTCAATATCGAGCATTGATCTTAGATCAAGCTTGGTCAAAGCAAGATCAAAACCCAAATCAAGTCCAATGTAGAGCATTCCTCAAAGATCGCATTGGATCTAACTTATCAATCTCGATCGAATTAAGTGAAATATGTTGCATTCCTCCAAGATTGATTTGGTTCAGACTCAAATCAAATATGAATCAAATGCAATTTAAATGCATTGTTCCAAGATAAGGTCGGATCAAACTTGGGTCAAACCCAAATAAAGTTCGATATGGAGCATTTCTCTAAGGTCGGGTTGGATTGCTCTAAGATGAATCAAGTTCAATATAGAGTGATGCTGCATGATCAGGTTAGATCAAACATTGATCAAGTCCAATTTGAGTGTTGCTCCAAGATTAGGGTAGGCTCGATGAAATAAAGATAATACCCAAATCACGTTTAATCGAGAGCGTTGCACTGAGATTGGATTTGATCAACATAGATTAAAACCGAATCAGATCAAATCTAAAGCGTTGCTCTAAAATTGGGTTTGATAAAACAACAAACCTAAATCAAGTCTATTTTAGAGTGTTGCTTCAAGATCGGGTTAGTTTAAACCAAGATAGAGCCCAAATTAAGTATAATAATATGAAGCATTGCTTCGAGGTCAAGTTAGATCAAACTATGATCGAATCTGAATCAAGTTAAATTAGGAGCATTGTTCCAAGATCAAGTTAGATCAAACCCGAATCGAGTTCAATTTAGAGTGTCACTCCATGATTAGTTTAGATCAAATAAGATCAAACCCGAATCAATTTCAATCTAAAACATTATAATACGATCAGCCTACGATTTTGCTGCTGTTCGATGGGAGCTTCTCTCTCTACGATTTCATTTCTGTCGTAGAGTGAGGAATTTCATTTCTGTCAAGGTGGGGAATGGCGATAGCACCTCCCTTTGGTTCGATTCATGGAGGCCTCAAGGACCTATTTGCTCTTCTTCTCATGCTAGAGTTATCACCGACTCGGGCCTTTCCAAAGATGCTAAGGTTAGTGCCATCATATATGCTGGAAATTGGAGGTGGCCGGCAGCGAATTCCCTTGAGCTTATCATCTTGAAATCTGAAACTGGTTCACTGCCTTTACCTGATTGCAACTGTTCGGATAAGGTATTATGGGAAGGTTCTACTGCGTTCTCTATTAAGAGGGCTTGGAATATCCTCCGGATACCTTCCCAACGTGTTGATTGGGCTCATTTAGTCTGGTTCAAGCATCATGTTCCAAGGCATTCTTTCATTTATGGCTTGCCATTAGAGGTAGGCTTTCGACCCAGGACCGTCTTATATCTTATGGTATTCTTTGTCAGCGGGCTTGCTATTTATGTCATCACAGTTTGGAGGACCACGATCATCTATTTTTCAGCTGTCCTTTCTCTGCACGGATTTGGTCAACCATTGCTAGGAAATGTGGCTTAGTGCACTTCCCATTTTCTTGGGAAAGGCTGAGGCCGTGGCTTTGTAGAAATATCAAAGGAGCCTCTTTCATTCTATTATTTGTAGGCTTGCCTTGGGTGCTGCTTTGTACTTCATATGGCTAGAAAGGAACTCCCGCAAGCATGGGCGCCTGCTGCAAAAGGAACAGAGTATTGTCTCTACGATTATGGACTTGGTCAGGCTGAAGTTGGAGGGTGCTACTTTTCCCAGAAATACTGCTAATCTCCAGTTGATTGATAGATGGCAGCTACCCTCCTCTTTTGAGTTAATCATTTCTGGTCTATGTAATCCTTTTGTTTGACTTGTTTGGTCTTTTATTTTGGCCTTAGGTCACTTCAACCTTTGGTGGATGTTATCCCTTGATTGTATGTTTGCGGGCCTTATCCCGCTCCCTTGTACCTATATTTCTTTTTAATACAAATCACCTTTAACTTTCAAAAAAAAAAAAAAATTCTCTCTCTACGATTTCGCTGCCCTGTTCCTTCACTGCTGCTTGTTAATCTGGTTTTATGGTTGATTCTCCTATGGTTCTCGGTTCTCCTTCTTCCCGAAGCTCTGTTCCTGGGAGCTTTGAGGGAGGTTCTGGTCGGGTTAAGACTGCTCCGGCCTCAACAGCCATTCCTATTCTTTCCTCGGAATCTTATTCTCGTATGGCTCGCGATTCTCCTGCTGCCCTGAGCTCTGTTCCTGAGAGCTTTGAGGGAGGGACTGGTCTGGATGAGCTTTCTGCTGTCTCTGGAAGTTCGTGTGGGAAGCAGTGCCCAATGGATGAGGTTTCTTGGCGCTGCTGTTCGAATGTTTCTAGTCATGCGCTAGCGATGGAGGCTGGTCATAGTTGGCGCGTGGTTGATCCTGATGTCCCTGTTGTCCCTGGGCATCTTAAGGATGGTATAGCACCGGTTGAGGGAGCTCCGGCCTCTTCGTCTGCTCCTATCCTTTCCTCTGGACTTCAGATTGGTCTGGGGCCTGATTCATCGTCGAAGGTTTGCTCTCGTTTTCCTCTGAGTTCTCAGAAGCTGGCGTCTTCTCCCTTTTACCCGGTCCGTTGCGTTTCTTCTGGTTTACCCGTTGGTTCCTCTGCTTCGGACGGCGCTACATTGGTACCCGACTCATGCCTTTTGCCGGCTTCCTCTGAATTTCAAATTTCTGCATCAAATTTCCCGCCTCTCCTGCCTTCTTCAAATATATCTGCATGTCCTACTGACGTGGCTCTTTTTTTTTTGAAAGGTGAAAGTGTTAATTATATTACTAAAAGGTAAAGGCAAGTGATGTACAATAGCTCGGGGCATCCCTGAAAAAGAGGAAAACAAGGGGCAAACAACCGCCAACAGGAGAATTATCTCCAGACACAAGGGCGATCAGATGATAATATAATTACATTGTAAGTAGAAGGAATATAATCCAATGGCCCAATCGAAGTCGTCAACGCAAAATAGAGGAAGGGAGCTGCCACCTTGCAATCAAAGTGAGATGAGCCTTCTTCTTCTTGGGGAAAGTAGCGCCATCCAGACTCGCCCTTACGGACTCCAAAATTTTTGTAATAATACCCACTTCATTAAGAGGTCGCTGACCATGCTTGCGAGAGTTCCTTTCAGACCAAATGAGATATAGCGAAGCACCTAAAGCCAGTCTGCAGATAATGGAATGAAGGGAAGAGCCTTTGATGTTTTTGCAGAGCCACGGTCTCAAGAGCTCCCATGAAGAAGGAAAATGCTCAAGGTCACACATAGTCGCAATAAAAGACCAGATCCGGAAAGAGAAAGGGCAGCTGAAAAATAGATGGCAATGATCCTCTGATTGTTCTTGGCAAAGATAACAGGTTAAGTGACAGTGGATACCAAAGGAGCGAAGACGATCATGAGTAGATAGCCTACCACGGAACGCTAGCCATAAAATGAAGGAGTGCCTCGGAACGTGGTGCTTAAACCAAAGAAGATGAGTCCAGTCAACACGCCTGCCATGAGCACGGATACTGTTCCAAACTCTTTTAATGGAGAAAGCGGTGGAACCATCCCAAAGAAGCTGATCTGGATGACTGCAGTCGGGTGAAGGAAGGGATCTAGTCTCATCCTTTAAGTCAATGAGCATAATAGAGTTTGCAGCAGGCCATCTCCTACTGACGTGGCTCTACCAAAGGCCTTCTCTGTCCCTCCCAGCGCTGCTGCTGATCTTATGAGCAAGCCTCCCTCCGTCTGTTCATCCCCGCCGCTGCTTTCTTCAAATTCTTCTGTTCTTCCTCCTAGCGTGGCTATCCCAAAGGCTGCTGATGATAAGAGCCAGCATCATTCTTCTTGGGCGTCTCTAGTCAAAGAGGATCCGGGGCTTATGCAGCTGAAATTCATCAAGGCTCCTTCTACTCCGTCTGAAGGCAAAGCCACAGTTAAGATTCCTTCCTCTTTAGTTCAAAAGGGTGCCTCTCTATGGAAGTACACCTTGGTGGGTTTTTTCCTTGACAAGCTTCCTTATTCCCTAGTTCATAATTGTGCTCATCGCCATTGGGGAAAACTGGGTCTATTAGAAGTTCTCTGCAACGGGAACGGGTTTTTCTTCTTTAAATTCTCTGATTCTGGCAGTTTAAACACTGCATTGGAGGGTGGCCCGTGGTATTTCGGAGGCAGGCCAATTTTCTTAAGGATGTGGAGTCCTTGTATGAATCTTTCAAAGGAGGGCTTTAAACAGGTACCAATTTGGGCTCATTTTTTCAATGTTCCGCTAGAGTACTGGACGGCCGATGGGCTCAGCTATCTAGCCAGCATGGTTGGGAAGCCTCTCCATGCGGATAAGATTACTTCCTCTCTAAAGCGCCTCAACTATGCTAGAATCTGTATTGAGATCAACATTGAAGATTCTCTCCCCAATGCTTTTGATCTTGAATTGGAAGATGGCAGTGTTCTGGAAATCCGCATTGAGTACAACTGGATCCCTAAGAAATGCTCTGTTTGCAAGGAGTTTGGCCATCTTTCCAGCAAATGCAAAAAGGTTAGCCACCAGGTTTGGGTTTCGAAAGCAGCCCAGCATTCCTCTCATCCTCAAGCTGATGGGGATTGGAAGCTGGTCTCTTCGCACTGGAAGGAGATGCCTGATGTGCAGTCCTCCCCTTCTAGGAGTCAGCATGCCCTCAATCCTATTGTTCAGGCTGTTCCTCATTCAATGGCCATTTCAAATGACTCTCTCACATCTACAGGTCTGCGCAGATCCAACAATCATTTTGATATTCTACATTTGGATGCCGATCCGTCTGCAGCTTTAGAGGGGTCTGATTATGCTCCTAATGATGATTCATTGAGTCATGCGGTCCTGCCATCTCTTAAGAGATCAATCTCTTATTCTGATTGTGCTCCTAATGTTGTTTCATCGGGTCCTGATGAGGTCTCTTTGGTATCAAAAGATCAGAGGGGAAATTCTGCTGCACCTAATGCGGTAGGCTCCACCTGCTCTTTGGAGGACTCCTCCTCTCATGGCTGTGAGGACCCTTCTCCTCTTTCGTCCCCTTCATGCACTCCGCTTCTTGCAAGGAAACTCATCATGGTTGACGAAGTGGAAAGAAAACAGGGCAGGAAGAAGAAGGATAAGAAGAAGACCGGGAGCTCTAGTCACTCCAGGGGGAACTCCTCCTTGTACTCCAGATGTTTAAACTAGCTTCTTGGTTCAGTCGGGGTCTTAATGATCCTACTAAAGATACGGAAGTTCGCATCTTGGCTCTTTCTCAATCTCTCTCTTGTATAGCTCTTCTTGAATCAAAAATTATAGCTTGCAACAAAGATAAGGTCTTTATGAGCTTGTTTCAGGGATGTTTCTGTGCTATCTTTTTTGATGGTGTGATCTGGATTCAGATAGCTTCCCATCCTCCTTCTGCTGTCCCTCCACCCGTCGGGGCTTGGAAGCCGACCGATGCTCAGTCATGGAAAGGAAGGTTTGGTTAAGCTCTTTCCTCCATCAAATGTTCAGCAATCTCATCTTTCAATGGCCATCTCTCTTGCTGTCGATCCGACTGCTGCTGAGGTTTCGGCTGCTACAGTTGATCCGGCGGTGGATGACCCGTTAGCAGCTGACGATCCGATTACAGCTGACGATCCGATTGTTGCATTTGATGATCCGATTGTTGCATTTGACGATCCGATTGTAACATTTGACGATCCGATTGTAGCATTTGACGATCCGATTGTTGCATTTGACGATCCGATTGTAGCTTTTGACGATCCGATTGTTTCTTTTGACGATCCAATTGTTGCTCCTGCTGCCTTGGGTGTCCCGATGGCTTGTTCCAGAGGGAATCTCTCCATGAACTCCAAATGATTAAGCTTTCCTCCTGGAATGTTCGGGGTCTAAATGATCCCTCAAAGCACTCGGAGATCCGTCATCTTGTTCATTCCCAGAATCTCTCTTGTCTCGCTCTTCTTGAGACAAAGATCAAGGAATGTAATAAAGAGAAACTTCAATCCTGCTTGATCAAAGGCTGGTATTGTGTTAATTGCTATGATGGTGATAGCTCCGGAAGGATTTGGATTTGGTGGAACCCAAAACTCCTTCATGCTGAGGTTGTTTCCATGCATGATCAGATCATTCACCTCTCTATTACTATTCGGGATAGTGGTGTTAAGTTCGCTGCCTCATTTGTTTATGGAGCTTCTGATGCTACGGCCAGAAAGCAGCTTTGGGCCATTTTGAAAGACCAAGCAAAGTCTTTTTCTCATTTGCCTTGGATTATTCTGGGTGATTTTAATGCAATCCGTTATAGACATGAAAGAAAAGGAGGCAGCAGTGAGTGGCCCAGCTTTATGAATGATCTAAATGATGTTCTCTTTGAAGCCGGTTTGGATGATCTGAGATTTGGAGGTCCTCTATTCACTTGGCACAACTCTAGAGTGAACGGGCACATCTTGCGGAAGCTGGACAGAGCTCTCGTCAACCCTTTGTGGATCCATTCGTTTGCTCAATCGTATGCTGAGTTCCTTCCCTTTGGGCTGTCTGATCACTCGCCGATTGTGGTTAAGCTTGGGATTTCTCTTCCCCGGTTCAAATCTCCTTTTAAATTCTTCAACTTCTGGACTGAATTTGAAGAATTTTTCCCTTTGGTTGAGCAGAAGATTTGGGACTCCCAGGTTAGTGGTCATGCCATGTTTAAACTTTATAGTAAGCTTAAACTTGTTAAATCTGCCTTGAGAGATCTTAGTAGGCGCAAGAACGCTCTTATCAACGGTGACCTTGCCCATCTCCGATCCGAGCTTGCTGGTCTGCAATCATCTATCGCGGCGGGCAACAACGGAAAGGATATCCTGGAGAAGGAAATTGCTTGTGTTAATCGGCTCCATCTTGCTTGCAAAGGAAATGAGAGCTATGCTAGGCAGCGAAGTAGGATCCAATGGTTGAAAGAGGGGGACCAATGCTCTTCCTTCTTCTTCAATTATGTTAAGGGCCGAATCAATGTAAACAAGATCAACTGCATCCAGAAGGACAATGGTGAATGGATCCGGGAGAAGGACCAGATTGCCCAAGAGGTTGTCAGCTTCTTCAGCCAGCTCCTTGGTTCGAACAGTAGCACCGGATGCTGCGGAAGAGATGAGCTCTCAGGGTATGTTGACTGCGTTTTATCTCCTGAGCAATCAAGGTATTTATGCTGCGAATTTACGGAGGATGATATCAAAGATGCTCTGTTTAGCCTTCACCCAAACAAAGCTCCAGGACCGGATGGGTTTAATGCCTTCTTTTTCCAGAAATCCTGGCACATTGTTGGATCTGACTTCACTACAGCTATCAAGGAATTTTTCTCTAATGGTCTTCTTCTCAAGGAGGTCAATTGCACGATTATTGCTCTCATCCCTAAGATCCCAAATGCTTCAAGATTGAAGGACTTCAGGCCGATATCCTGTTGCAATACTGTGTATAAATGCATCTCTAAGCTCCTTGCTAATCGGCTGAAGCACGTCCTGCCATCGTTTATTAATGATGCTCAGTCTGCTTTTGTTAAAGGAAGACACATAGGCGACAACATTTTGTTAGCTCAGGAGCTGGTCCGAGGATACCACCTTCCCTCCTCCTCTTCAAACTGTGCCCTAAAGATTGATCTAATGAAGGCCTTCGATTCTGTTAGATGGTACTTCCTGTGGGATTCCCTCCAGCTTCTTGGATTTCCTCCAGTCTTCATAAGTTGGATCAGTTCCTGCGTCTCTTCTGCAAAGTTCTCTGTGGCCATTAATGGTGATCTCAACGGTTTCTTTGATGGGAAGAAAGGCCTTCGTCAAGGGGACCCTATATCTCCTTATTTATTTGTTATATGCATGGATATTTTCTCTCGGATCCTTGACCGGAAAATCCAAGCTTCCTCCTCTTTCAAGTTTCACTGGAGGTGTCGGAAATCCAAACTATCTCATTTATGCTTTGCGGATGATTTGATGGTTTTCTGTCGGAGTGAGCTGAATTCTATTAAGGTGATCAAAGATGCTCTTGATACTTTCTCTTCTCTATCTGGCCTTACTCCAAACTTGTCCAAATGCTCTGTGTTCTTCTCCGGTGCTTCGGTTCATTTGCAGCAGGACATTGCATCCTATTTGGGTGTCTCTATTGGCTCTCTCCCAATCAAATACCTGGGTGTTCCTCTCATCTCCACTCGGCTCAAAGCTTCTGACTGTCATGCTTAGTTGATCGTATTTTGTGGAGGATTAAGGTTTGGACAAATCGCTTTCTTTCCTATGCTGGCAGATTACAGCTTATTCAATCTGTCCTATTTAGCATCCAGTCTTACTGGAGTGCCCAGTTTATTCTTCCTGCAAAGGTCACCAAAGAGATTGAAAGTATCCTTTCAGCTTTTCTTTGGAATGGTGTTTCCTTAAATCGTCATGGAGCCAAAGTCTCTTGGGCTGATTTATCTACTCCGAAGGATGAAGGTGGGCTGGGAATTAAGAAGGTCCGTGACTGGAATGCTGCCTCCTTGTCTCGGCTCATTTGGTTATTATGTCAACCAAGTCCTACCTCCTTATGGGCTGCATGGGTGAAGTTAAATCTGCTGCACAAGGAACACTTCTGGGTGGCTAAGGTTCCATGGAGCTGCTCTTGGACTTGGAGGAAAATCCTCAAGATGCGGGGAAGAGTGAAGAGTTTTATCTCTGTTGACGTGGGGAATGGCGATAATACCTCCCTATGGTTTGACTCTTGGAGACCCCAGGGTCCTATCTGTTCCTCTCCCCACGCTAGAGTTATTACTAACTCGGGTCTTTCCAAAGATGCAAAGGTTAGTGCTATTATCTCTTCTGGAACCTGGATGTGGCCTGCTGCGAATTCTATTGATTTGATCAATCTGAAAGGCGAATCCTGTTCACTTCCTTCTCCTGATTGGAGTCGTCAGGATAAGACTCTATGGGATGGGTCTTCTGGATTCTCTATCAAAAGAGCTTGGGTCTCCTTCCCAGCGGGTCTACTGGGCTCATTTGGTTTGGTTTAAGTTTCATGTTCCCAGGCACTCCTTCATTTTATGGTTAGCTATTAAAGGTAGACTCTCTACTCAGGATCGTCTGCTATCTTTTGGCATTCTCGGTCACATGACTTGTTCTTTATGTCAAGGTCGTTCTGAGGACCATGGTCATCTGTTCTTTAGCTGCCCCTTTTCCGCTCGGGTTTGGCAGTCCATTGCGACTATCTGTGGTTTAGCGCAATATCCTTCTACTTGGGAGAGATTGAAGCCGTGGATTAGTAGGAAACTCAAAGGGTCTTCTCTCCTCTCCTGTGTCAGCAGACTTGCTTTTGGAGCTACTGTGTACTTCATTTGGAATGAAAGGAACTATCGCATGCATGGGTGAGCACCTCTCACCGAAAAAGGTATTGTTATAAAGATTATGGATTCGGTCAGGCTAAAGCTTGATGGTGCAAAGTTCCCCAGAAATACTGCAAATCTCCAATTGATTGATAGGTGGCAGTTTTCCCCTTCTCTCCTGTGCTGATCTCCTTCGTAGCTCATCTTATGAGTTTTTTTGTTAGGTTCTGGATGTAATCCGGTCTGATTTTCTTTGAGGTCTCTACCTCTTGCTGGATGTATTCCTATGATTTTCTTTTGAGGTCTGACTTTCTTTTGAGGTCTCTACCTCTCTTCGGGCTTTGTCCCGATCTCTTGTACCTATTACAGCTAATCAATACAATTCACCCCATTTTTTTTTTTTTTGAAAGTTAAAAGTGAAATATGTATTAATGAGGAGATTTAAATACAAGGAACGGGACAGAGCCCTAGAAAATAAAAGCTAGCAAGGGGAAACAACCCCCAAACGGGTGAAAAGAACAGCCAATCGGGAATTACAAAACATCCCACTTAACTTCAAGACAGGAAATCAAAGAAGCAAAGTATCGGGGAGATGCCAAATCTGAATCAAACGCAGATTTGCAGCATTAAGAGGGAAATTAGAGCCATCCAAAACATGCCTGATAGAGTCCATAATAAGACTAATAATTCCTCTCTCATTATGAAGAAAACTCCCATGCTTCCGAGAGTTCCTTTCCATCCATAGAAAGTAGAGAGAAGCACCGATAGCAAGCCTCCTGATAATGGAGATGAGCGTAGCTCCACGGATAATGCAGCATAGTCTCGGCCAGAGGGTCTCCCAAGAGGAGGGATAATGCATGAGATCACACATCGAGGCAATAGCAATCCAAACCTGACGAGAGAAGGAGCAGGTAAAGAAGAGATGATTATGATCTTCCACCTCCTCGTGACAAAAGTAACACTCCATATGACTGATAATTCCGAATGATAGGAGGCGATCCTGAGAAGGAAGCCTACCACGAATTGCCAGCCAAAGAATGAAAGAGTGCCTCGGGACATGATGCTTGAACCAAACCAAATGAGCCCAAGGAACACGAATTGAGGGGGTCCTTAGGACCCTCCAAGCTTTCTTGATTGTGAAAACAGATGACCCATCCCACAGGACTTTGTCTTCATGAGAGCAATCGGGCAAGAGAAGAGAGGTAGCCTCCTCTTTCAGGCTGATCAGCTCAGGAGAGTTGGCAGGAGGCCACATCCAATGGCCAGAGGAGATAATGGCGCTTACCTTAGCGTCAACAGAGAGACCCGAGTCAAAGATAACTCTAGCCTGAGGAGAAGAACATATAGGGCCTTGAGGCCTCCAAGCATCAAACCACAGCGATGTACTGTCCCCGTTCCCAACTTTCACAGAGATGAAAGGCTGCACCAAATGTCGGATCTTGAGAAGTCTTCTCCAAGTCCACGAACAATTCCAAGGGATTTTAGCCACCCAGAACTGCTCCTTATGCAATAGATTCAACTTAACCCAAGCAGCCCATAATGAGGAAGAGCCAGGCTTACATAATTGCCATATATAATGAGTCATGGAGGCAATATTCCAGTCCTTGATTTTCTTAATCCCTAGGCCACCATCAGCTTTGGGAGAAGAAACATCCGACCAAGCGACTTTAGCACCACTTGTCTTCAAGGACACCCCACTCCAAAGGAAGGCCGAGAGGATGCTTTCAATGGATTTGGTGACTTTGGCAGGAAGAATAAAGTGGGCGCACCAGAAAGACTGAATACTAAAAAGAACAGATTGGATAAGCTGTAATCTTCCTGCATATGAAAGGAAACGATTAGTCCAGATTTTAATCCTCCCCAGCATCCGATCAACCAGGGCTTGGCAATCAAGTGCGTTGAGCTTAGAAGATATAAGCGGCACCCCCAAGTATCTAATGGGAAATGACCCAATAGGAAACCCAACATAATTCACAATATCATGATGCACATTGCCATTGACACCTGATAAGAAGATAGAGCATTTATCCACATTTGGGCACAGGCCCGAGAGAGAGGAAAAGATAGAGAGGGCATCCATCACAACTTCTATAGAGTGCAGATCACCATGGCAAAAGATCATTAGATCATCAGCAAAGCAGAGATGAGAAATCTTTGATTTCCTGCATCTCCAGTGGTAAGTAAAAGAAGGAGACTCTTGAATTTTCCGGTCCAAGATCCGAGAGAAGATATCCATGCATATCACAAATAAATAGGGCGAGATAGGGTCACCTTGACGAATACCTTTCCTTCCTTCAAAGAAGCCGTTGAGCTCACCGTTGATAGCCACCGAATATTTAGCAGAAGAGACGCAGCTCTTAGTCCACCCAATGAATCGAGGAGGAAATCCAAGAAGCTGCAAAGCATCCCATAGAAAATCCCATCTGACCGAATCGAAAGCCTTCCTAATATCAATCTTGAGGGAACATTTAGGGGAGGATGACTGGAGATGATAGCCACGGACAAGCTCCTGAGCCATTAAGATATTATCTCCTATGTGTCGACCAAGGACGAAGGCAGCTTGTGCCTCATTAATAAAAGAAGGGAGAACTCCCTTCAACCGATTGGCAATCAGCTTAGTAATGCATTTATAAAGGGTGTTGCAGCATGAGATAGGTCTGAAATCCCTCAGCTTGGAGGCATTAGGAAATTTAGGGATAAGAACAATGATGGTGCAATTGACTTCCTTAAGAAGCATACCATTAGCGAAGAAGTCCTTGATAGCAGCAGTTACCTCATCCCCTACAATCGGCCAGGCCTTCTGGAAGAAGAAAGCATTGAATCCATCCGGTCCAGGGGCTTTGTTTGGGTGGAGACTGAACATAGCTTTCCTGATGTCTTCATTAGAGAAAGGAGAGTCTAACAATCTGAAATTCTCGGCACAAAGGACCTGGTTCACATACGGCTTGAGAGAATCAATCCCTTCATAGACAGTGGAACAATCAGAACCCAGGAGATGCTTGAAATAATCAATAACCTCATGACTGATCTGAGACTTATCCTCTATCCAAGCACCCGAATCCTCTTGAATTCTAATAATCTTGTTTGCATTGATCCTGCTTTTGATAGAATTGAAAAAGAAAGAAGAATTGTGATCCCCTTCCCGCAGCCATTGGATCCTGCTCTTTTGCCTAGCATAACATTCCCTTCTATTACAAATTAAGTTAAGCCTCCTTGCACACAATCGTTCTTTATCAATAAGCTCAGTCGATTGATTACCAGAGGCAATAGCCAACTGAATATCATTGAGCTCCTTTCGAAGCTCAACCAGATCCTCATTAAGCCCAGCATTCTTAGCAATGCAAAGATTCCTTAACGCAGGTTTTAACATCTTCAACTTCTTACACACCCTGAACATAGCATGCCCATCGACACGGGAGCTCCAGATCGTCTCAACCAGAGGCAAGAATTCGTCAAATCCAGCCCAATGATTAAAAAATTTGAAGGGGGGTCTGATAGTGTAGTGGCGGGTCCCCAGCTTGACAACAGCAGCCGAATGATCAGAGATCCCAAATGGCAAGAAATCAGCCACAGCATTGGGAAAAGAGTTGAGCCAGATTGAGTTGACGAGAGCCCTATCTAACTTCCTGAGGATATGCCCAGAAGATCTCGCATTGTGCCAAGTGAACAAACAGCCACCAAATCTCAGATCATCCACCCCGATTTCAAGAACTAAATCATTCAGCTCTTCCATGATAGAAGGCCATCCAGTGCTACCACCTTTTCTCTCATATCTGTAACGGACAGCATTAAAATCACCCAGGATGATCCAAGGCAGATGGGCAACAGATCTAGCATGATCTTTCAAACTGCTCCATAATGACCTCCGAGAAGGACTATCATTCGCAGCATAAACGAAAGAGGCAGAGAAATTTTCCCCTGAGCTACACAAGGAGAAGGAAATATGAATGACTTGATCCTCCAAGGAGATGCAATCAGCGCAGAGTTTGGATGGATCCCACCACACCCAGATCCTACCCGAGCCGGTCCCATCATAGTAGCTAACACATTTCCAGTTTATCAATAAGGAATGCTCAAAGAAAGATTTATTGCATGGTTTGATCTTTGTTTCAAGAATTGCTAAGCAAGCTAACTTCTGAGACTTAATTAAATTGCGAACCTCAAACTGTTTGGAGGGGTCATTTAGACCCCTAATATTCCAGGAGGCGATATTAATCATCAAGGATCCAAGGAAGACGACCCCCCGGAAATCCCCGCTCTCCTATTCATCAGCTTCAGCTTCCTGCCTAGCTTTCCTTCAACATCATCAATCATAAAGAGCCTCCTAGCCAAAAGAGGTGGGCTAGAAGGAGACGAGGAGGGAGACGAGGCCTCCCAAGGTGGCAAAGCAGAAAGGAAAGAGTCCCGAACAGAGGAAACAGGGGAACTGGCACTCGGAACACTCGAAACTGTAGCTACTGTTGCAAAGGAAATCGGATCGTCAAATTGCGGGTTGAAAGCTACTGTAGCTACTGTAGCTACAGTAGCAATAGTAATCGGATCGTCAAATAACGGGTTGGAGACAACTGTGGCTACTGTAGCAGATGAAAACGGATCGTCAAGATCCGCAATCGATTTCTCCATAGAAGCAGGGGAATGATCAGCTATTGGAATCCCTGAACATCCAAACATCTTCCGATCCTTCTTCTTCATTGATGCGGACGAACAACGAGAGGAAATAGAGCCCAATGCTCCCCCATCGCGAGAAGCAACCAAGAGAACCGACGAAAAAACCAAATCCCCCATCGCGAGAAGCAACCAAGAGAACCGACGAAAAAACCAATTCACCCCATTTAACTTTCAAAAAAAAAAAAAAAAAACGATCAGCCTAGATCAAACTTTGATCTCTTTTCAATCAACTCCAATCATGAATGTTGCTTCAGGATTGGGTTAATGGAACTTAAATCAAACCCGAATCAAGTTCGATCTAGAGCATTGCTTTAAATCAAACTAAAATCTAGTTCAATCGAAGCATTACTCCATGATTGGACTAGATCTAACCTACATCAAGCTAAATGAAGTTCAGTTTGGAGCGTTGCTACAAGATCGGGCCAAATCAAGGCTAAATCCATTTGAATTTGGAATGTTGCTCTAAGTTCGGATTGGATCATACTTAGATCAAACCTGAGTCAAGTCCAATTGGAAGTAATGCTCCAAGATCGAGTCGAGCCAAACTTAGATCAAATTCAAAATAAGTCCAATCAAGACCAGGTTAGATCAAATTAGATCAAATTAGATCCACATGAATCAAGTCTAATTCGCAGCACTGCTCTAAGAAAAGGTTGTTGGATTAATATAGATCAAACCCAAATCAAGTCAAATCGAGAGCGTTGCTCGAGGATCGAGTTGGTTCAAACTTATATCAAACCCGAATCAAGTCCAATCTGGTTTCTATTGCTAGATCGAATTCAATCAAACTTCGATCAAACCCCAATCAAGTTCAATTTAAAGCATTGCTCTAAGGTAATGGTGGATTAAACTCAAATCAAACCTGGAACAAATCAAATATGTAACATTGCTCTAAGATCGGATTCGACTAAACTTTGATCAAATCAGAATTAAGTTCAATATCGAGCATTGATCTTAGATCGAGCTTGGTCAAAGCAAGATCAAAACCCAAATCAAGTCCAATGTAGAGCATTCCTCAAAGATCGCATTGGATCTAACTTATATCAATCTCGATCGAATTAAGTGAAATATGTTGCATTCCTCCAAGATTGATTTGGTTCAGACTCAAATCAAATATGAATCAAATGCAATTTAAATGCATTGTTCCAAGAAAAGGTCGGATCAAACTTAGGTCAAACCCAAATAAAGTTTGATATGGAGCATTTCTCTAAGGTCGGGTTGGATTGCTCTAAGATGAATCAAGTTCAATATGGAGTGATGCTGCATGATCAGGTTAGATCAAACATTGATCAAGTCCAATTTTGAGTGTTGCTCCAAGATTAGGGTAGGTTCGATGAAATAAATATAATACCCAAATCAAGTTTAATCGAGAGCGTTGCACTGAGATTGGGTTTGATCAAACTTAGATTAAAACCGAATCAGATCAAATCTAAAGCGTTGCCCTAAAATCGGGTTTGATAAAACAACAAACCTAAATCAAGTCTATTTTAGAGTGCTGCTTCAAGATCAGGTTAGTTTAAACCAAGATGGAGCCCAAATTAAGTATAATAATATGAAGCATTGCTTCGAGGTCAAGTTAGATCAAACTATGATCGAACCTGAATCAAGTTAAATTAGGAGCATTGTTCCAAGATCAAGTTAGATCAAACCCGAATTGAGTTCAATTTAGATTGTCACTCCATGATTAGTTTAGATCAAATAAGATCAATCCCGAATCAATTTCAATCTAAAACATTATAACATGATCAGCCTAGATCAAACTTTGATCTCTTTTCAATCAACTCCAATCATGAATGTTGCTTCAGGATTGGGTTAATGGAACTTAAATCAAATCCGAATCAAGTTCGATCTGGAGCATTACTCCATGATTGGACTAGATCTAACCTACATCAAGCTAAATGAAGTTCAATCTGGAGCGTTGCTACAAGATCGGGCCAAATCAAGGCTAAATCAATTTGAATTTGGAATGTTGCTCTAAGTTCGGATTGGATCAAACTTAGATCAAACCTGAGTCAAGTCCAATTGGAAGTGATGCTCCAAGATCGGGTCGAGCCAAACTTAGATCAAATTCCAAAATAAGTCCAATCCAAAGCATTGCAACAAGACCAGGTTAGATCAAATTAGATCCACATGAATCAAGTCTAATTCGCAGCACTGCTCTAAGAAAAGGTTGTTGGATTAATATAGATCAAACCCAAATCAAGTCAAATCGAGAGCGTTGCTCGAGGATCGAGTTGGATCAAACTTATATCAAACCCGAATCAAGTCCAATCTGGATTCTATTGTTAGATCGAATTCAATCAAACTTCGATCAAACCCCAATCAAGTTCAATTTAAAGCATTGCTCTAAGATAAGGGTGGATTAAACTCAAATCAAACCTGGAACAAATCAAATATGTAACATTGCTCTAAGATCGGATTCGACTAAACTTTGATCAAATCGGAATTAAGTTCAATATCGAGCCTTGATCTTAGATCGAGCTTGATCAAAGCAAGATCAAAACCCAAATCAAGTCCAATGTAGAGCATTCCTCAAAGATCGTATTGGATCAAACTTATATCAATCTCGATCGAATTAAGTGAAATATGTTGCATTCCTCCAAGATTGATTTGGTTCAGACTCAAATCAAATATGAATCAAATGCAATTTAAATGCATTGTTCCAAGATAAGGTCGGATCAAACTTAGGTCAAACCCAAATAAAGTTCGATATGGAGCATTTCTCTAAGGTCGGGTTGGATTGCTCTAAGATGAATCAAGTTCAATATGGAGTGATGCTGCATGATCAGGTTAGATCAAACATTGATCAAGTCCAATTTTGAGTGTTGCTCCAAGATTAGGGTAGGCTCGATGAAATAAAGAAATACCCAAATCAAGTTTAATCGAGAGCGTTGCACTGAGATTGGGTTTGATCAAACTTAGATTAAAACCGAATCAGATCAAATCTAAAGCGTTGCCCTAAAATCGGGTTTGATAAAACAACAAACCTAAATCAAGTCTATTTTAGAGTGTTGCTTCAAGATCGGGTTAGTTTAAACCAAGATGGAGCCCAAATTAAGTATAATAATATGAAGCATTGCTTCGAGATCAAGTTAGATCAAACTATGATCGAACCTGAATCAAGTTAAATTAGGAGCATTGTTCCAAGATCAAGTTAGATCAAACCCGAATCGAGTTCAATTTAGAGTGTCACTCCATGATTAGTTTAGATCAAATAAGATCAAACCCGAATCAATTTCAATCTAAAACATTATAATATGATCAGCCTAGATCAAACTTTGATCTCTTTTCAATCAACTCAATCATGAATGTTGCTTCAGGATTGGGTTAATGAAACTTAAATCAAACCCGAATCAAGTTCGATCTAGAGCATTGCTTTAAATCAAACTAAAATCAAGTTCAATCGAAGCATTACTCCATGATTGGACTAGATCTAACCTACATCAAGCTAAATGAAGTTCAATCTGGAGCGTTGCTACAAGATCGGGCCAAATCAAGGCTAAATCAATTTGAATTTGGAATGTTGCTCTAAGTTCGGATTGGATCAAACTTAGATCAAACCTGAGTCAAGTCCAATTGGAAGTGATGCTCCAAGATCGGGTCGAGCCAAACTTAGATCAAATTCCAAAATAAGTCCAATCCAAGACCAAGACCAGGTTAGATCAAATTAGATCCACATGAATCAAGTCTAATTCGCAGCACTGCTCTAAGAAAAGGTTGTTGGATTAATATAGATCAAACCCAAATCAAGTCAAATCGAGAGCGTTGCTCGAGGATCGAGTTGGATCAAACTTATATCAAACCCGAATCAAGTCCAATCTGGAATTCTATTGTTAGATCGAATTCAATCAAACTTCGATCAAACCCCAATCAAGTTCAATTTAAAGCATTGCTCTAAGATAAGGGTGGATTAAACTCAAATCAAACCTGGAACAAATCAAATATGTAACATTGCTCTAAGATCGGATTCGACTAAACTTTGATCAAATCGGAATTAAGTTCAATATCGAGCCTTGATCTTAGATCGAGCTTGATCAAAGCAAGATCAAAACCCAAATCAAGTCCAATGTAGAGCATTCCTCAAAGATCGTATTGGATCAAACTTATATCAATCTCGATCGAATTAAGTGAAATATGTTGCATTCCTCCAAGATTGATTTGGTTCAGACTCAAATCAAATATGAATCAAATGCAATTTAAATGCATTGTTCCAAGATAAGGTCGGATCAAACTTAGGTCAAACCCAAATAAAGTTCGATATGGAGCATTTTCTCTGGTCGGGTTGGATTGCTCTAAGATGAATCAAGTTCAATATGGAGTGATGCTGCATGATCAGGTTAGATCAAACATTGATCAAGTCCAATTTTGAGTGTTGCTCCAAGATTAGGGTAGGCTCGATGAAATAAAGATAATACCCAAATCAAGTTTAATCGAGAGCATTGCACTGAGATTGGGTTTGATCAAACTTAGATTAAAACCGAATCAGATCAAATCTAAAGCGTTGCCCTAAAATCGGGTTTGATAAAACAACAAACCTAAATCAAGTCTATTTTAGAGTGTTGCTTCAAGATCGGGTTAGTTTAAACCAAGATGGAGCCCAAATTAAGTATAATAATATGAAGCATTGCTTCGAGATCAAGTTAGATCAAACTATGATCGAACCTGAATCAAGTTAAATTAGGAGCATTGTTCCAAGATCAAGTTAGATCAAACCCGAATCGAGTTCAATTTAGAGTGTCACTCCATGATTAGTTTAGATCAAATAAGATCAAACCCGAATCAATTTCAATCTAAAACATTATAATATGATCAGCCTAGATCAAACTTTGATCTCTTTTCAATCAACTCCAATCATGAATGTTGCTTCAGGATTGGGTTAATGAAACTTAAATCAAACCCGAATCAAGTTCGATCTAGAGCATTGCTTTAAATCAAACTAAAATCAAGTTCAATCGAAGCATTACTCCATGATTGGACTAGATCTAACCTACATCAAGCTAAATGAAGTTCAATCTGGAGCGTTGCTACAAGATCGGGCCAAATCAAGGCTAAATCAATTTGAATTTGGAATGTTGCTCTAAGTTCGGATTGGATCAAACTTAGATCAAACCTGAGTCAAGTCCAATTGGAAGTGATGCTCCAAGATCGGGTCGAGCCAAACTTAGATCAAATTCCAAAATAAGTCCAATCCAAGACATTAGACCAGGTTAGATCAAATTAGATCCACATGAATCAAGTCTAATTCGCAGCACTGCTCTAAGAAAAGGTTGTTGGATTAATATAGATCAAACCCAAATCAAGTCAAATCGAGAGCGTTGCTCGAGGATCGAGTTGGATCAAACTTATATCAAACCCGAATCAAGTCCAATCTGGATTCTATTGTTAGATCGAATTCAATCAAACTTCGATCAAACCCCAATCAAGTTCAATTTAAAGCATTGCTCTAAGATAAGGGTGGATTAAACTCAAATCAAACCTGGAACAAATCAAATATGTAACATTGCTCTAAGATCGGATTCGACTAAACTTTGATCAAATCGGAATTAAGTTCAATATCGAGCCTTGATCTTAGATCGAGCTTGATCAAAGCAAGATCAAAACCCAAATCAAGTCCAATGTAGAGCATTCCTCAAAGATCGTATTGGATCAAACTTATATCAATCTCGATCGAATTAAGTGAAATATGTTGCATTCCTCCAAGATTGATTTGGTTCAGACTCAAATCAAATATGAATCAAATGCAATTTAAATGCATTGTTCCAAGATAAGGTCGGATCAAACTTAGGTCAAACCCAAATAAAGTTCGATATGGAGCATTTCTCTAAGGTCGGGTTGGATTGCTCTAAGATGAATCAAGTTCAATATGGAGTGATGCTGCATGATCAGGTTAGATCAAACATTGATCAAGTCCAATTTTGAGTGTTGCTCCAAGATTAGGGTAGGCTTAATGAAATAAAGATAATACCCAAATCAAGTTTAATCGAGAGCATTGTACTACCCCCAGAAAAAAAGATGGGAGCTTCTCTCTCTAGGATTTTGCTCTCCTTCTCCCGTTCCCTCGTCTCTGTCCTTTGAGCTGGTCTTCTAGGTTTCCGGCATGGAGCTTGGTCGTCTTTGTGCCCTCAGCTCTTAGGACCCCTGCTGTCCTCTTCCGGTGTGTTCCAAGGGAGGGTTATGTCCGGATGAGATTGCTTCGGTTGCCTCATCTGTTCCTAAACTTCCCGCTGGCTCTTGTCTTCCGCTGGATGAGATCGTCTCTGCTTCCGACCATTTCTCCGTCTCTGCTTCCGCTGGAGGGTATGCCCGGATGAGATCGTCTCCTCTGTCCCCTCCAAGGCGTCTCCGAGCGTCTCCGTCTCCTTCCACTCATCCTCTTCGGCTGGTGCTGCTCCTGTTTGTTCTATTGCCGGAGTGTTTCCGTCTGGGGAGGTCCCCTGCAAGCAGGGATGCTTCTCTGACTGCTTCTATTCCTCTTCGTCCGCTAAGCTCTCGTCTGCCGTGATTCATGCTATGGCTTGGGGACTCGTCTCTCTGTTTCCGGTGATGGTGGAGCTCCTCCTTCTTCCGGCAATCAGGTTCTGGTGAAGCCTTTTTGCCCGGTCCATGTTGCCTGTTCCGAGCGGACTGTTGGTCCTTGCTCTGCTCCGAGTGGCGCTCCTAAGGTACCCGATTCCTCTCCTTTGCCATGTCACTCAAATTTCGAATTTAGTTCGTCAATGTTCCCGCCGCTTCAGTCCAACTCAGCTCCCTTGGAGATTACCCCTCCGGCTCAACCATTGGACCTTCATGGCGTCTCCTGTGATCTAAATGTGGCAAAGGGCAAGCATCCGCCCGACTGGGCGTCCCTTCTTAAAGAGTCTCCATCTTCTATGCAGCTCAAATTCATCAAACCGGTGATTATTTCGACTGAGGGCAAAGTAACTATTAAACTTCCCTCTTCCGTGGCACTGCAAGGCTCTTCTATCTGGAAGAATACCATGGTGGGATTTTTCCTGGACAACCTTCCTTTCTCCCTGGTTCAAGCGACCGCCATGAAACACTGGGGCAAGCTCGGGTTGCTTAATGTGCTAAGTAACGGCAACGGTTTCTTTTTCTTCAATTTTCCTTGCTCGGATAATCTGAATGTTGCTCTGGAGGGCGGTCCTTGGCACTTTGGGGGGAGACCTATATTCCTTAAGAGATGGTCCCCATGCATGAATCTGACGAAGGAGGGCTGTAGGAAAGTTCCGATCTGGGCTAACTTCTTCAACGTGCCGCTGGAGTTTTGGACAGAAGATGGCCTCAGTTACATTGCAAGCATGGTCGGGAAACCTCTCCATGCTGACAATATGACTTCCTCTCGTAGGAGATTGAGCTATGCCAGAGTATGTATTGAGATTGATATAGAAGACTCCCTACCGGACGCTTTCGAGATTGAACTGGAGGATGGGAGCGTTGCCGGAATCCAAGTTGCTTACAACTGGATCCCCAAGAGGTGCTCTATCTGTAAGGTGTTCGGGCACCTTTCTTCTAACTGTAAGAAACCTGGTCATAAGGTTTGGATTCCTAAATCTGCACATCCTATAACTCTTCCGCTTCGTGATGGGGAATGGAAGACTGTGGTTTCCAATCGTAAGGCCGTGCCGGATAATCTCTCTCGCTCGCCCAAGGCTATGCATGACTCTGCTTCTATGACTCAGGATTTGCCCATTTCGAATGCCCTTCCATTAAATGGGTTGCACTCTTCTGTCAATCCTTTCGCTGCCCTGAGATCGGATGAAGTTCTTCCTGCTATGGGATTTCATGAGGAGCCTGCATCAGCTGTCGATCCAATTGATGCTGTTGCCGATCCGATTCCTGTGGATGATCCGTCTGGTTCAGGAGTCCGTGATCCGAAAATTGCTGCCGATCCGATAGTTGACGGTGATGAAAATCCAATAGCATTTGACGATCCGAAAGCTACAGGAGCTAGTGACCCGTTAACATTTGACGATCCGAATGCTATGCTACAGGAGCTGGTGGTCAGTTCCTCTGTTTCTCCTCATGAAGATCGTTCCGGCTCCTCTCGTCATCCTGTCGTCTCCTATTCAAACTCTAATGCTCATCTGGGGACCTCTCCTCCTTCCTCGTCCCCCCAAAGCACTCCCCTGCTAGCCAGGAAACTTATTATGATTGACGAAGTGGAGATGAAATTGGGAAGGAAGAAGAAGAAGGACAAGAAGCTTGCTGCTAGCTCTGGACTCTCCAGAGGGCTACTATCCAAATCATCCAAATGACCAAGGTAGCTGCCTGGAACATCAGGGGTCTAAACGATCCCTCTAAGCATTCGGATGTTAAAAATCTTGTACATACCCAAAAATCTCCTGTATAGCTCTCCTTGAGACCAAGATCAATCCTTGCAATAAAGAAAAGTTCCAATCGTCTCTGTTTCCGGGATGGGATTGCTCTAACTTTTATGAAGAAGATAACTCGGGAAGGATTTGGATCTGGTGGGACCCTAAAATTCTTCTTGCATCTGTTATCTCCAAACTTGATCAAATTATCCATTTGTCTCTCACTATCATAGGCTCTGGCGAGCATTTTGTCATTTCTTTTGTTTACGGCTCGAATGACCTTGTGGCTCGCCGTTGTCTCTGGAAGAACTTGATTGATCATGCTGCTTCCTTCTCCCACCTGCCGTGGCTTGTTATGGGAGACTTCAATGCTATCCGCTTCAGGCAAGAAAGAAAAGGTGGTAGTTCTCAATGGCCGAGCCATATGGATGATTTTAATAATGCCTTGTTTCATGCCGGTCTGGACGATCTTCGCTTCAGTGGATTTCTCTTCACCTGGCATAACTCAAGAGCCATTGGTCACATCATGTGCAAGCTTGACAGGGCTCTTGTGAATTCTCTCTGGCTCAACCACTTCCATCATTCAAATGCTCAATTTCTTCCGTTTGGTCTCTCTGACCATTCACCGGCTGTTGTGGATCTTGGGCTGAATCGTCCGCTATTCAAACCCCCCTTCAAATTCTTCAACTTCTGGTCCGAGTTTGATGAATTTATGCCGTTAGTTGAGAGAGTTTGGAACACTCCGGTCGCTGGTCACTCCATGTTCAAAGTCTACAGAAAATTGAAGTTATTAAAATCTGCTCTCAAGGATTTGTGTAAGACAAAGAATGTTCTTATCAATGGGGATCTTTCCTCTCTCCGCACTGAACTCGATGGCCTTCAATCGTCTATTGCCGGTGGCTCAAATGTCAGCGATCTGCTTGAAAAGGAGCGAGATTGTGCTAATAGGCTGGCCACTGCCTACAAGGGGAGGGAGAGCTACGCCAAACAAAAACCAGAATCCAATGGCTTAAGGAAGGTGACAAAAACTCTGCCTTCTTCTTCAACTCGGTTAAAGGGAGACATAACATCAACAATATCCTCTGCATCCAGAATCAAAATGGTGAATGGATTAGAGACAAGGATCAGATTGTTCATGAAATCGTTTGCTTCTACAAGCAACTCCTAGGCACGGATTCTGGCACAGATTATGTCGGGACCGAACAGCTTGATCTCTTCCTTGATCCAGTTCTCTCCCCAGATCAGGTTAGCAAGTTAAGCATCGGTTTCACTGATGATGAAATTAAAGAAGCTTTCTTTCAGCTTCATCCAAATAAAGCACCAGGACCGGATGGCTTCAATGCTTATTTCTTCCAACACACTTGGCCTATCGTGGGAGCTGATATCTCTTTGGCTATTAGGGACTTTTTCTCCACTGCTAAACTTCTCAAGGAAACAAATTGCACGGCTGTTGTGCTTATCCCCAAAGTCCCGAATGCAGCTCATCTTAAGGATTTCAGACCGATCTCCTGTTGCAATACAATCTATAAATGTATTGCAAAGCTCCTTGCTAACCGGTTAAAGGAAGTCCTCCCGTCTTTTATCAATGAGGCCCAGTCCGCTTTTGTTCAGGGAAGGCATATCGGAGACAACATTCTTATGGCTCAGGAGCTAATTCGTGGTTACCATCTTTTCACCTCCTCCCCGAACTGCGTCCTCAAAATTGATATAATGAAAGCTTTTGATTCTGTTCGTTGGGACTTTCTTTGGGATTCTCTTCGACTGCTTGGCTTTCCTCCCATTTTCATCGGCTGGATCAAAGCCTGTGTCACTTCTGCCAGGTATTCTATTGCTATCAATGGTGAACTCAATGGATTCTTTGAAGGGAAGAAAGGTCTCCGTCAAGGTGATCCCATCTCACCCTACTTATTTGTTATCTGCATGGACGTTCTCTCTCGGATTCTTGATCAAAAAATCCGTGCTTCCCCATCCTTCAAATTCCACTTGAGATGTCGGGATTCCAGAATTACTCATTTATGCTTTGCTGATGATCTGCTGGTTTTCTGTCGCGGCGACCTGAACTCCATTAGAGTTGTGAAGGATGCTCTGGATACCTTCTCTTCTCTCTCCGGTTTGGTCCCAAATAATGCCAAAAGTTCGATCTTTCTTTCAGGATTGCCGGTGGATTCTCATCATGAACTTGTAAACTTCATCGGCTTCAAGCTTGGCTCCTTTCCCATCCGATATCTGGGGGTTCCTTTGATCTCCTCGAAGCTTAGAGCTCTCGATTGCCATGCTCTTGTTGACCGTATTCTGAAGAGGATCAAGATCTGGACAAATCGTTTCCTATCCTATGCTGGAAGGTTACAACTCATTCAATCTGTTTTATTCAGTATCCAGTCTTTTTGGAGTTCCCATTTCATTCTCCCAGTTAAGGTTCTCAAAGACATTGAAGGGATTCTATCGGCTTTTTTATGGAAGGGATGTTCTTTGAATCGCAACGGAGCCAAAGTGGCATGGTCGGACATCTCGTGCCCGAAAGACGAAGGGGGATTGGGGATCAAAAAAATTAGAGACTGGAACTATGCCTCCATGACCCGTTATATCTGGTTATTATGCCAGCCCTGCTCTAAATCTCTGTGGGCGGCGTGGGTAAAGAAGAATCTGCTTCATAAAGATCACTTTTGGGTTGCTAAAGTTCCATGGAATTGCTCCTGGACTTGGAGGAAAATCCTTAAGCTTCGGGATAGAGTAAAGGCCTATATCACAGTCAGAGTTGGGAATGGAGCTTCTACCTCCCTTTGGTTTGATTCTTGGCGAAGCCTTGGACCTATTTGCACCTCCTCAAATGCCAGAGTTATTTCTGATTCTGGTCTCAACATAGATGCAAAGGTCAGTGACATCCTCTCCTCTGGCCTCTGGAGATGGCCTGCTGCAAATTCTATTGAGCTCTTTGAATTGAAGATTGAGACTAGATCCCTTGCTTTACCCGACTGTAGTCATCCAGATCAGCTTCTTTGGGATGGTTCCACCGCTTTCTCCATTAAAAGAGTTTGGAACAGTATCCGTGCTCATAGCAATCGTGTAGACTGGGCTCACCTTCTATGGTTTAAGCACCATGTTCCGAGGCACTCCTTCCTTTTATGGTTAGCGATTCGTGGTAGACTCTCTACTCAGGATCGCCTTCACTCCTTCGGTATTCACTGTCACTTAAACTGCTTTCTATGCAAAGACCATACTGAGGATCACAGCCATCTTTTCTTCAGCTGCTCGTATTCCTTTCGGATATGGTCTTCTATTGCCAGTTTGTGTGACTTTCAGCATTATCCTTCTTCTTGGGAGCTCTTGACGCCGTGGCTATGCAGGAACATCAAAGGCAACTCCCTTCTTTCCATTATTCGCAGACTGGCTCTGGGGGCTTCTTTGTACCTAATTTGGCTTGAAAGGAACTCTCGCAAGCATGGCCAAAGGCCTCTTAATGAAGCTGGGATTCTTTCCAAAATATTGGAGTCAGTTAGGGCGAGTTTGGATGGTGCTGTCTTCCCAAAGAAGGATGGTCACCAACGCTTGATTGATAGGTGGCAGCTCTCTCCCTCCATTTCTAGTTGATCCTTTTGTGTTGATTTCTCTGTGATCCCATCACGTCTGTTCTCAGATGTTTGTTCCCTTTTAGTCTAGGGATGTTTCCCTTTTTGTGGATCTATCCCTTTTGGGCCTTTTAGTTACTCCGGGGATTACCCTGAGTACCTGTACTTTCATCCTCACATTATAATACATTTCATACTTTACCTTTCAAAAAAAAAAAAAAGAGAGCGTTGTACTGAGATTGGGTTTGATCAAACTTAGATTAAAACCGAATCAGATCAAATCTAAAGCGTTGCCCTAAAATCAGGTTTGATAAAACAACAAACCTAAATCAAGTCTATTTTAGAGTGTTGCTTCAAGATCGGGTTAGTTTAAATCGAGATGGAGCCCAAATTAAGTAATAATATGAAGCATTGCTTCGAGGTCAAGTTAGATCAAACTATGATCGAACCTGAATCAAGTTAAATTAGGAGCATTGTTCCAAGATCAAGTTAGATCAAACCCGAATCGAGTTCAATTTAGAGTGTCACTCCATGATTAGTTTAGATCAAATAAGATCAAACCCGAATCAACTTTCAATCTAAAACATTATAATACGATCAGCCTAGATCAAACCTTGATCTCTTTTCAATCAACTCCAATCATGAATGTTGCTTCAGGATTGGGTTAATGGAACTTAAATCAAACCTGAATAAGTTCGATCTAGAGCATTACTTTAAATCAAACTAAAATCAAGTTCAATCGAGGCATTACTCCATGATTGGACTAGATCTAACCTACATCAAGCTAAATGAAGTTCAATCTGGAGCGTTGCTACAAGATCGGGCCAAATCAAGGCTAAATCAATTTGAATTTGGAATGTTGCTCTAAGTTCGGATTGGATCAAACTTAGATCAAACCTGAGTCAAGTCCAATTGGAAGTGATGCTCCAAGATCGGGTCGAGCCAAACTTAGATCAAATTCCAAAATAAGTCCAATCAAGACCAGGTTAGATCAAATTAGATCCACATGAATCAAGTCTAATTGGCAGCACTGCTCTAAAAAAGGTTGTTGGATTAATATAGATCAAACCAAATCAAGTCAAATCGAGAGCGTTGCTCGGGGATCGAGTTGGATCAAACTTATATCAAACCCGAATCAAGTCCAATATAGATTCTATTGTTAGATCGAATTCAATCAAACTTCGATCAAACCCCAATCAAGTTCAATTTAAAGCATTGCTCTAAGGTAAGGGTGGATTAAACTCAAATCAAACCTGAGACAAATCAAATATGTAACATTGCTCTAAGATCGGATTCGACTAAACTTTGATCAATCGGAATTAAGTTCAATATCGAGCCTTGATCTTAGATCGAGCTTGATCAAAGCAAGATCAAAACCCAAATCAAGTCCAATGTAGAGCATTCCTCAAAGATCGTATTGGATCAAACTTATATCAATCTCGATCGAATTAAGTGAAATATGTTGCATTCCTCCAAGATTGATTTGGTTCAGACTCAAATCAATATGAATCAAATGCAATTTAAATGCATTGTTCCAAGATAAGGTCGGATCAAACTTAGGTCAAACCCAAATAAAGTTCGATATGGAGCATTTCTCTAAGGTCGGGTTGGATTGCTCTAAGATGAATCAAGTTCAATATGGAGTGATGCTGCATGATCAGGTTAGATCAAACATTGATCAAGTCCAATTTTGAGTGTTGCTTCAAGATTAGGGTAGGCTCGATGAAATAAAGAAAACCCAAATCAAGTTTAATCGAGAGCGTTGCACTGAGATTGGGTTTGATCAAACTTAGATTAAAACCGAATCAGATCAAATCTAAAGCGTTGCCCGAAAATCGGGTTTGATAAAACAACAAACCTTAATCAAGTCTATTTTAGAGTGTTGCTTCAAGATCTGGTTAGTTTAAACCAAGATGGAGCCCAAATTAAGTATAATAATATGACGCTTTGCTTCGAGGTCAAGTTAGATCAAACTATGATCGAACCTGAATCAAGTTAAATTAGGAGCATTGCTCCAAGATCGAGTTAGATCAAA
>UESW01000570.1:0-29806 GCA_900491605.1 Calamus simplicifolius | reverse complement strand
ATCCCAATAAAAAGGCACCCGCTAAAACTGAAGCAAACCGCATTACAACTCGTAGACAAACTCTTATAAGCCCTTTCCTGCTAATAACCGACAATTAAGGGAACACAAGTTAAAAGTTCTTGAAACACAAGGATCTTTGGACTACAACTCAATTAGCAAGTTGCCATTTTTATTAATTTATGGACCAAGAACATCATTTCCCCACTATAATAACTGAAGACGGCATGCAAATTTAACAAAAATGACAGTATTCAAACTGAAAAAAAGTCAAATTTTTAAAACTCAAAATTTTAAACTAAGGACACACCAAAGTAGATGAGAAGAGGCCGGCCGGGGATTCAAGCAGGCTGGACGGGCTGAGCCCGGGCGGCACTGTGACCAACGGCGAATGGTTCCGTCCTAGACGGATCCCCTCCCCTTCCCCTCCTCTTCCGGAATCCCTCTTCGCTGGAGCTGCAGCCTGCTCCTCCGCCGGCCTCCTGGGTGGCGCCACCACCGGAGATTCAATAGCTCCGGCGAGGAGCTGGGAGAAGCACCGGTACTCCGAGTCCGGATCCTCCGCGAAGAAGCTCGACAAGAGGGTCATTGGACCGGGGCTCACGTCCGCCGCACTGCCGCCGCCGCCGCCACTGCGGAAGAGGCCCTCCATGGAGGACTGGGGAGGAAGGGCTATGGTCGGCCGCGGCGGCAGCGGAGCTCTTCCGTCGCGCTCCGACATCTATCTCCTTCCAGCGCTCGTGGCGGAGGGGAAAGAAAAAGACAAGACTTTTATTCTTTCAGGTTATGAGTCGGAATTCCAGGTTTCGATCGAAATGGATTCGGTTTTGGATTTTTTTGGGCTTCGTGGAAAGCGGAAGCCGGTGAGAAGTCTACGGCGTGGAAGTTTAGAGAGAGGGAGAAACACAAAAATGGGAGTTAGATTCCCTCCAAATTAAACTCAGATGCAATGAGGGTCGTTGACTATAATAGTGCAATACCACACAACCGGAGGTCATCGAGCTCATATAACGGAATTGCCCTCTAACTGATATTTCTAAATTATTAAATAATCTCTCTCGCAAATGGGTTTGTTTATGGTCGGCATATTTTATTTTATTTTTATTTGTTATTTGTTGTGTTGAGACATTTCCTCATATAATTGGGGCGAGCTTGGCTTCATGACATAGCTACGCTTCTATGATATAATTTATGAAGATTAAGTTTTAATTATATAATTCGTGTTTGAGTCCAGGCACTGAAAAAGTTTGATAGTTTTTAGTCTTAATAAAATCTCAAAGATGATGATATTTATGTATTAACAGTCTTGGCGTTTCTTTTGGCAATAAAATATTTTTTTTCTGATAAATATTGTATTTTAGAAATATTTAAATATTTAGATTAGATGGAAGTAAGATGCATGATTTTACTTTGAGGATTAGTATCTTTATATATTACACTAATTTACATGTCAAATTCATCGTTGTCACGACAAACAATCCATATTGCACCAACTAGCCTATTTTTAAGTCTAATGTTCTGGAAAAAGTAAAAAGAACTATGATGTGATATATTTTAATCACATTGATTTGGGGTCAACAAATATGCAATCAAAATATGTCTAGTTTAAAGGTTACAGTGTATTTTTTATTATTTTTAAGACAAAAATGTCTAATCTACCATATCAAGGTTTCTAGTCTTGCTCATTGTATCAATCAATGAGTATTTAAAAAATGAACAAGTTGGTAGGCATGGAACAACAAAATGAGATATACATTGGAAGGTCAGTCAAGCAATACCATCTCTACAAGATATCAAACCCAAGGCAGTGGTTCACTGAAAAATTAAAGTTTTAAACACTATCAGAAATTAACCCTGCATCAATTTGATCGTTGACAACAAAGAGGGTAAGCCTAGGATTTTAATAAGATTTGAATGAGTTAAAAAGAGAAAGAAATGAAGAAATTTTTTTTAATTAATAATATTAAAAATTAGTACATAATATTGATCTTACTTATGACTTTTATTTTTATGCTAGTGAGAGAATTTGCAAATAACATATGCTTAATATAAGATTTTAAAATCACTAAGGGATTTCTAAGAAAAAATTCATCTCTAATATTATTTTTTTATTTTTAAAAATATTTTACCAGCACCAAGGTATTTATCCCTTAGTAGATCTCTAAGGTACCTAACTTTCCTTACAAATCTCTTGCTAACAATTGTTTAAATAATCAGTTATTGATCCCTTGCAGATTACCAAGGATTTTTAAGGAATTTATCAAGGAAAATATATCCCTAGCAAATCCCTTAGAGATTACTACTGAAACTAGATTTTAAATATAATTTAAATTTTTTTAAAATTTTTTTAATCCCTTAATAATTTTTTGAGAGACATTCCTTGGTGATGTCCCTTGATGAAAGGCTGATTTGTGATATAAAATTTCAAATACCTTAAATCTAGTAGTTAAACAGGAATTTGCATGCTATAAAACATCTCAAATTTGTTTGTAAGATATTGGCAATTTTGGATCTAAGTTGATTTGATCTGATGTATTATAGGCTTTCTTGGAGCAGTTCATTGTCGTTTGGTAATTCAAAGGTGGCATCCTTGCACATATATGCTTCTAGAATCACAAGAAAAGTAGGTATCTTGAACTCCCCAGTAACTCGTATGGTCATTAGAAAATTTCCAAAGCTGGTGAACTAAATGAGCAAATGTCGTGCCTTCGGTACTCAAAAGCAAATTAAAAAGCCCGGGTCATTCTCAATAATTAATAAGGTAAAAACTAAAAAGTCATGGCGGGGGAGAGCATGCATTCACACTTTCATTCAGAAGACGAATGCAATGGAGTGCTGCCATGGTTCACAACACGGACCACTCATGGGGTCTCCCAAGTGAGACGACTTCTTGGCAGAACCTGCAAGTCAACTGCAGTCTAGAAAGGGCAGCGTCAGAGGTCAGTCTTGTGCTTTGTCGTGTTGGACAAAAAGAAACAAAGGATCGTAAAGTGGGAATGGAGGGAGAAGAAATTAAAAGGCAAATTAAGAGGGCGGAATCAGAACTTTTCCAGTAGGCCAATAATGGTGGGCTAATGTATGGTGGGGCTTTACGATGCTCTGCCCAAAGCATTGGGATTTTCCAGCGGTCTTGTCCTGCTACCAAAGAAGATAACGACTATTTGCCAACTTGATTAGCTTTACGAAGGTTCCTGTTAGAGGGAGCTGATAGTAGTTTTCGCGTGGAACTCGAGCTTGATGGCACTGTCTTTTCGCACCATCTTCTTGTCAACCGTGCTCATTAAGTGTTATGATGGTAAGTCCAACAACGTAAACAGACTGCCATCCGAACAAAGACGGGGTGATGATTTTGTTGAAAATTTGTCATCATAGAAATGCTGTATGTGAAAGGGAATCAGAAATGATTGGGATTCAAGCAGCGGCAGCATCAGCAGCAAGAATACAATGTTCTGTTCCTGCTTAAAGATCTGCAGTCCTGAAAGGTGGTGGATTTGGGTGCAATTGATTGATCAGATGATGAGAGATGCATGCTAGCTGGACGTGCTGGCTTACTATTCTAATTACTCAATGAAGCGAACCATAACTTGATAAATAATGACCTTTGTTACTGTAAAAATTCGTTCTTCGACTCGATGCAGTCTATCTTTGAATCCGGATGTCAATTTTCATCTGAATGAACCTGTAAGACAGTCCTCGCACAGAAAACGTTAGGGTGGCTCTTACAAAAAATCCTTCGATGCCCAAGTCAGTGAAGATCCACAGCAAGCAGATAAAAAAAAAAGCTCTTACAGAAGAGTCACTCAAGAATGACTTCTCTAGAACTAAAAACTCTGCTTGAGCCTTAATGGGTTCTCAGTGAAAGAGTATCCGTACCTGAAGAAATTTTAGAGCAGGATATTTATAGACCGCTGGCATGATGGCAGGCAGTTACCTTGACTTTTGAACGTGCCTCAGGGAATCAAAACCATCATGATTCGAATATGATTCGAATCAAGTTAGTTACGAGGCCGATAGGATTGAATTCTGTTTGTTATGAGGATCAACGATCAAGGAAGCTAATTGGTGATTTAAGATTAGGTTACATGATCATTTATGGATAATATGTTGTATTTGGCTTTATTTCCTTTTTAGGGATGTTGGGAGCTGCTGCGATCAGAATCCCGTCAAATAATTAAGGATCTGATTTTATGTTGATTGCGGTCGGAGGGTCTTCCTCGGCTCTCAGTCCCTATTTCGGAAAGATTGTTTAATTTTTAGCGCTGTCAAGGTATGGAAAGGCTCAATCCTGCTGAGGTATGGAGGCGGTTCAGAGATATAAAAATAGTTTAAAATCGTTGAAGCTCGGACCTGAGGTATGATAATTTTATCTTTTTCTGCATGTAATATTTGATGAATATAAAAATTAAAAATAATCTTAATCCTTTTGTCATATGCACAATACTAATGCAATAACGATCTTTCCCTTTATCAACCTTCTCTGGTGCCTTGAAATGCCGACAGAGGTACTGTTAAAGAGAACAAGATTCAAATCCAAAGCAGTGTCTTGAGAGTGCCAAAATAAGTACGGTTTAGGCCACGGGAGCTTTAAGAATCGTGTTCGGAGTGTCTTCCTCGGGTATTGCTTTAAGATTCATGCTCGGAGTGTCTTCATCCCCGATCTTCGCTGATCGTTGTCGTCGGCTGGTCTCCTTGGTCTGAGAGATGGCTGACCTCCCCAATCCGCCTCCGGTCGGATCCGATGGCATCAGGAACGCTGGTATGTCCTTGCGCCGTGCCGGTGGAAGTCAGTTTGAATGGATCTTTCGGTTGTCGTCGCTGAACTGGAACGGCTGTACCCCGATATAGTCCAAGTCCCGGTACCTGCGCTGGAGGAGGAAGAAGCTCGATGGCACAATCACGCTATTTTGTTTCGGTGTCTCTCCCGCTGGATTCCTCCGGAGGCTATCCTCAAGGAATTCCAGCGAGCAGGGATTCAGGGGGAAATTGAAGCGGTTTCGTTGGCCAACAGGAATTTCCTCTTCCGTTTCTCTGACCCTCTTGCCATGGAGCTTGCTCTCGGAAGACCCTGGGTCGCCAATGGCCAACCCATCGCCGTTGCTCCGTGGCAACCAGACTTCGTCCCGTCTGCAAGCTCTCTGACCAGTGCCCTGCTTTGGATTAGTCTTCCCCAGTTGCCAATTGAATAATGGAAGGAGGAAGTGCTGTCATCCATCGTTGCGGTTGCTGGTGATTATATGTTCTCCGATGCTTCTACCAGAGAAAGGATTCGGGGAGGGTTCGCGAGAGTGTGTACTCGGGTGGATTTGAGTAAGCCCCTGAGGCCGGGTGCCCGTGTTCGTGGAAACAGGGAACCATTCTGGCAGCAGTTCTCCTACGAAAATCTTGAAGGGATCTGCTGCTCGTGCGGTACCATGCATCTCGGTGGGAGCTATGGGGCACCTCTTGATCATTCCTCTTCCTCTGCCCCCCCGAGTGGATCTGGCTTTGGGCCATGGATGTCATCCCTGAGGCGTCGGAAATCTTCTCCAGCCTCTCAGCCTTCTCTCAGCAAGCAGAAGTGTCAGCTCCCCCTCCTCTCTGGGGCCACCGACAGCACACCTGCACACTTGTAGTAATCAGATAGAGTTTTACTAGTCTTTATGTAGCGCTCCATAAAGAGCTAGAGAACCCCAACTAATTATCATAAGTGGCAGACACACAAAAACACATCCTGTTAAAAACTTTTCATTTTCATCTCAATTATATACACAAATCACCCAATCAACACTAAGCATCAACCTGCTCAGATAATATTTTTCATGACATTCCTCAGGCAGTTTACAAGATCACATTCACAATCGACATTAAAATCCTAAGTGCACACATCATGCTCATAATTTTCTCCAAAACATAAGTCTCGTATTCATATCCAAAAAGGTCTAAAACATCATTACATCTCACTGTACACATACACATATACAAATACAAATATCAAACCACACTCTCTCAATATACAAGGCTAGCATTTATACACTCTTGCATCCAAGCAAGCTTCACCAGCTAAGGGTCCTGTCCTGTTTATCTTGTGATCCTGGCAGAAATACTCACTGATCTGAAAGAACATTTAAATCATAGAGGGATGAGACCTAAGTCCCAGTGACTGGATAACCATCTAACTATGGAGAAATAGAGAACCATAACCTCTTAATTTCAATCGTATGCTGAAACTATTTAGCTTGTACAACTCAAAGTACATTTTTAACATGATATCAGATAAAATAAAATGTAGCTTATTCTTCAAATAACATATCAGTACTGAAATACTCTATAATAACTTTTCACTGAAAGATAACTCATTAGATAAAAATCCATGCATTGCAATATGAAGATATGCATTCTTTATCTACAACCCAGACTCCCATCGGGATCTGCTTGCCCACTGGCATCTCAAGTAAGCTCTCCCTCTCGGGATAACTATTTGGCCCATTGGCCCTTTTTATATCACAACATATGCTTTTAGATCTCATGATGCTGGGCTGTGTGTGTAATGCCTCTGAGGTACCACCCTACAGTCGCCCTTCTATAGGTGTACTCTCATCGGGTGCGTGACTAGCAACAGGATCCCCGCACAAATAGCACCCCTTACCCGTGCGGTTCACCTGGCAAAGTGCTTTGTTCCTTAACCCTGGAACCTCGGGTTTTCTCTCTGCCCCCACGGGCTATATATAGTAATCAGCTCCACTGAGCTATGATTCATGCCCCCACGGGCTGCTCACAACCAGCCCCACTGGCCTGGTTAAGCATGCACTCACCCCTGATTCTGGGGTTCATCGTACGATCTGTTCGCAAGGAGGTGCCGGCTCGATAGTAGTGTGCAATGCTCATGCTACAGTACAGTCTAAAGGGTGATCAGCCCCTAGCTGCCTGATGCTCAGTATGACTCATACATCATTTGTAAAGCTTTATCATGCAAATATGCCATGTATACATTAAAAATTCCTCATCGAAACTCATGCTTATGTGTTTATGCTCAAAACTCATTTATCAGAATATCATATACTAGGTTCTCATTTCTCATATTTAAAACATACATAATACTCTGCTAAACATAACATACCATAACTAGGTATTAATCTCATTATACTAGCTCAAATTAACCTCTCATTGCTAGATGAGAAACCCACTCACCTTAGTAGGTTACTCCTCGACTGGTACAACTGGTACTCAACTCTGGTATTTCGGCTCCCTGGAATAACCCTCTTGACCTACGTCAACATACAGATACAATAGCTATTAGGATTACCTCCACACGAGGTTTTCCCACGAACCATGCATGCATACATGATCTATCCTCTAATATCTCATTATTTTCTTCCACCCTTTCTCTACTCAAGATTACTTCTACTATTACCTCAAAATACACTAATCTAAGAAAATCTAAAGTCATACAAGATCTAGGGAAGCTATAGCTTACCTGGAGTCGAGCACAAACCCCAAGCTTCCCTTTCCCTTTCTCTTTCTTCCTCCTTTTTCTTCTTCTTCTTCTTCCTCTTCTCTTTTCTCCTCTTCTTTCTCTCTTTCTTTCTTTCTTTCTTTTCTCTGGCTGAACCCACGTTTCCCTTTTTCTCTAATGACTTGGGGACCAAGTCATTGGAAACTTAAGGGTTAAGGCATGCCAAATCTCCCTTTTGCCCTCAAACACTCTTAACGCACGCTTTTTGGAAAACACGTGGCTCACTTATAACCATGATATTTTGCCCTTAGATTTTCTTTCCCAAGTTGCCCTTAACACAATTAGCAATTGACATCGGAGCCTTTTCCCATTTTGCCCCTGATATAGCATTTTTTTAATCGATTTATAGCCCAGATTATCTTTTTTACTTAAATCGATACTTTTATGTAACATTTCTAAGAAAAGACTTTACCAGCTTGAAGAACTCGATTTTAGAAATCCAACGGTTCAAACGGCATCCAAATCGGACTTGAAACGGATTAAATATGAATTTCTCAAGATTTAACTCAGAAAAACCTGCCGTCTTGGAGTCGGCTCGAACAGATTGGAGTCGGCTCCAGCAGAAATAGGGGTCGACTCCAGAAAAGTAGGGGTCGACTCCTGAAAAGTAGGGGTCGACTCCAGCTCTGCAGGGGTCGACTCCAAAGCGTGCCGAAAGTTTAAAACCGTGCCGGAGTCGACTCCACTCAATTAGGGTCGACTCCAACCACTAAAAACATCATTTTAGGATAAAACTCAAACTAAACTTGATTTTTCTTGTGATTTAAACCCATTAAAACTTAAGTCTCTCAATTTCTTAAATCAAACTCATTAACATTCAGAAATATACTTATTTACTCCAAAATTTCTTCTCTTTACATTTATCAAAAGGCCAACACACCCACATTTCACTGAAACTTTCTGACTTTCATTTCAAATGAAAATGCCATAAATTACAAGGTTTTCAGGATGTTACAATTCTCCCCCTCTTAAGAAATTTCGTCCTCGAAATTTAGCTAGATATATTTTCAAATAGATGGGGGTACTTCAATCTCATCTCATCCTCTCGCTCCCATGTAGCCTCCTCTTTTTGATGATTTAACCATTGCACCTTAACTAATGGAATTCTTTTACTGCGGAGCTGCTTAATCTCCCTACTCAAGATCTTCACTGGTTCTGTTGCAAATGATAAATCCCCCTGTAACTCTATAGTCTCAGACTGAATCACATGAGAGGAATCCGGCACATACCTCCTAAGCATTGATACATGAAATACATTATGAATCTGAGATAACTCTGGAGGTAAAGCCAATCTATAAGCTAGTGTCCCAACTCTTTCCAGAATTTCATAGGGTCCAATATACCTGGGACTCAACTTGCCTTTCTTTCCAAATCTCATAATACCTCGCCAAGGAGATACCTTCAGAAAGACTCTATCTCCAACTCAAACTTTACCTCTCTATGCTTTTTATCTGCATAGCTCTTCTGTCTATCCTGGGCTGCCTTTAATTTAGCTCTTATAATTTTAACTTGATCTGCTGTAAGCTGCACTAACTCAGGGCCTAACAGCCTTCTCTCTCCCTCCTCATCCCAACACACTGGAGTTCTACATTTTCTCCCATACAAGGCCTCATATGGTGCCATATCAATGCTAGAATGGTAGCTGTTATTGTAAGCAAACTCTATTAAAGGTAGATGATCATCCCAGCTACCAGAAAATTCCATGACACAAGCTCTCAGCATATCCTCCAGTGTCTGGATGGTTCTTTCTGACTGACCATCGGTTTGGGGATGAAATGCTGTACTGAACCTCAATTTAGTCCCCAAAGCTTTCTGTAATTCTGCCCAAAATTGAGATGTGAACCTTGGATCCCTATCTGATACTATCGATACTGGCACACCATGCCTACTCACAATTTCATGCACATATAATTCTGCTAATCTATCCAAGGTAAAGACAATCTTAATTGGCAGAAAATGAGCAGACTTAGTCAATCTATCAACTATCACCCATATAGCATCATTGCCCCTTCTGGTCTTTGGGAGTCCTACAACGAAATCCATAGTTATATGCTCCCACTTCCACTCTGGCACAAACAGAGGCTGAAGCTTTCCAGCTGGACACTGATGTTCAGCCTTAATCTGCTGACACACCAAACACTTAGATACATACTCAGCTATCTCCTTTTTCATACCATTCCACCAGTAATTCTGTTTGATAGTTCTATACATCTTAGTACTACCTGGATGCATTGAATAAGCTGAGCTATGTGCTTCCCTTAAAATCTGATCTTTCACTGATTCCACAGCTGGCACACAAACTCTGCCCTTGAATAATAACACTCCATCACCTCTAACAGAAAACTCTGACTGAGACCCACTCTGAATTAAATCTCTAGCTTTAAGCAAATGTAGATCTAGCAACTGAGCTTCTCTTATTTCTTCTAGCATTTGGGGTCTCACTCTGAAAGTAGCCAACAAGGCTCCTGATTCTTCTACAGCTAGCTCTGCATCTAACCTCCTTAACTCAATCATCAAGGGTAGCTGTACGGTTCTGATAGAAGCCAATGTGGCCATAGACTTTCGACTCAAGGCATCAGCCACAACATTAGCTTTCCCTGGGTGATACTCAATAGTGCAATCATAGTCTTTAATCAATTCAATCCATCTTCTCTGCCTTAAATTCAATTCCTTCTGGGTCAGAATATATTTCAAGCTCTTATGATCAGTAAATATCTGCATCTTCTTCCATACAAGTAGTGCCTCCAAACCTTCAATGCAAATATAACAGCAGCTAACTCCAAATCATGGGTGGGGTAATTCTTTTCATGGGATCTCAACTGTCTAGATATATAAGCCACTACTTTCCCATTCTGCATTAAAACACACCCCAAACCCTTCAATGAGGCATCACTATAGATCACATAATCACTGGCACTATCAGGTAGTATTAGGATTGGGGCTGAGGTTAATCTCTTTTTCAATTCATCCATACTCTTCTGGCATTCATTAGACCAATCAAACTTGATATTCTTTCTAAGCAGCTTAGTCATAGGAGAAGCCAAAATCGAGAAATTTTCTATAAATCTTCTATAATATCCTGCTAGCCCCAAGAAACTCCTCACCTCAGTCTGATTGGTAGGTGATACCCAATTACTATAGCTTCAATCTTTTGAGGATCTACCATAATACCTTCGGCTGAAACTACATGTCCCAAGAACTTTACCTCATCCAGCCAAAATTCACTTTTACTAAACTTTGCATATAATTGCTTTTCTCTTAATATCTGCAAAACTATCCTCAGATGCTGTTCATGCTCTTCACTACTTCTAGAATAAATCAAGATGTCATCAATGAATACTATCACAAATTTATCTAGATACTCTTGAAATACTTGATTCATCAGACCCATAAAAGCAGCTGGAGCATTTGTCAAGCCAAATGGCATTACCAAGAACTCATAATGACCATATCTGGTCCTGAAAGCAGTCTTAGATATATCCTCATTCTTTATTCTCAATTGATGATACCCAGATCTCAGATCAATCTTTGAAAACACTGCTGCCCCCTGCAGCTGATCAAACAAATCATCGATCCTTGGCAATGGATAATTGTTTCTAATGGTCACCTTGTTCAACTGTCTATAGTCTATACACAACCTCAAGGTACCATCCTTTTTCTTCACAAACAACACTGGTGCACCCCATGGTGATATACTGGGTCTAATAAACCCTTTATCCAATAATTCTTGTAACTGACTTTTCAATTCTTTCAATTCAACTGGAGCCATTCTATAAGGTGCCCTGGCTATTGGTCTGGTATCTGGGGCTAGATCTATACTGAAATCAAATCCTCTGTCAGGAGGTAACCCTGGCAGCTCCTCAGGAAATACATCTGAAAAATCCCTTACCACAGGGATATTCGTCAGCTCTAAACCATTGCCCTCTAGGCTCACTGCACAAGCTAAATAGGCTTCACATCTCTTTGCTAGCATTTTATTGGCTGACAGAGCTGAAATCACTCCTGAGGGTAACCCCCTCCTATCACCAACAAAACAGACCTCTCTATCATCAGAAGTTTGTAACATCACCTCCTTCCTTAAGCAATCTACTCTGGCTCTATGCACAGATAGCCAATCCATCCCCAAAATGGCATCAAACTCTTTCAACCTCAAAGGAATCAAATCTGCTGCTAATTTCTGACTCTCCACAGAAATATCACAACCTCTATACACTTGGTCTGCTATAAAAGGCCTCCCTACGGGCATAGATACTACCAACTGACTACCCAACTGGCCCACATCTCTAACTAGATGCTTAGCAAACTCACATGAGATAAATGAATGCGTAGATCCAGAATCAATTAAAATATAAGCATCATGATTATCGATGGGTAGCATACCTGTCACCACATCAGGATCAATCTGAGCCTCCTGTCTGGTCATGGCAAACACTCTGGCCTCGGCTCTCGGAATACTGGATGACCCTCCTGGCTGATTAACATTAGGCCCCACCTGACTGGCTGAAGCCACAACACTACCATCACCCCTCCTACTAGGCTGTCCCCTTGGCATTACTGGCCCCTGAGGAAGCCCACCAGCCTGCTGCCCTCTCCTAGGGCAATCTCTCTTCAGGTGACCTAGATCACCACAAATATAACATCCCTTATTGCCCCTCCTACATTCTCCCAAATGAAGTTTCCACATACATTACATGGAGGTATATTTCTCCCTCCACCAGAAGGACGACCCTGCTCCCCTACATCACCAGACACCCTGCTGGTGGCAACCTGAGGCACACCCCATAAGGCTTTCTTTGAACTGGGCTAGATGCTGACACAGATACTGATCCTCTGCCCACATCACCAGGGGCTCTAAACCCAGAATAAAACTGTCCAGTCCTCTGGGGTTTCTTAAATGGCTGAGTCCCTCCCGGAGCAGAAGAATAACTAGGAGCACTTCTTTTCATTCTATCCTGCCTCCTACTCATATATTCTTTTTCAATCTCCTCGGCTTTGAGTGCTCCCTGCACCAACTCAGAGTAATTATTGTAGGTCTGCATACAGGTCTTGGCTTTAATAGGGAGATTCAATCCATCCTGGAATAGTCGACATCTCTCCCTCTCATCAGCCACCAAGGCCCTAGCAAACTGAGATAACTCCACAAAAGTGGCTTCATAATCTGCCACGGACATCCTCCCCTGAGTCAGACAAAGGAAATCCCTCCTCTTCTGATCCCTATAAATCTCAGAATAATATTGCTGATGAAATTCTCTTCTAAAATTTTCCCATGTCAACTCCACTCCCTGGGGCTGCCTGCCCTGAATAGATCTCCACCAACTCTGGGCTCTACCCTCCAGTAAAAAGGTGGCAATACTCAGCCTCTGCTCCTCAGAGCATCCCATCACATCAAATACTCTCTCGATCCTCTGCAGCCATGCCCCGGCCTGAATAGGATCAGTAGTTCCCTGGAACTCCAGAGCCCCTAACTTTCTGGCTCTTTCCACATTCCTCACAACCTCCGTATTTTTAGATGGAAGGCTAGAACTAGCACCCACAGCTGCTACCACAGCCTGAGTAATCATGCCTACCAACTCTGACATACTAGGCCCCTGAGTCTGTACTCGAGATGGGTCTACTGGCACAGGGGTAATAGACTGTGAAGAAGACTCTGGCATCTGCTCTGAAGATGCCCTCACTCTAGCCTCCTTAGATACTGGCTCGGTGGAATCACTAGAAGCCATTCTATCAATTTGACTTCTTCTAACTGACCTTCTGAGTCTACTTTGACCTTTGCTTCTATCCCTGCCTGAAGATTGCTCTGTCTCTCTAGATGCCTTTGTAGTAATCGTCCTACAAGACATTATTCATTACATCAGTTTCATCATTCAATAGCTATAATCATAAACATTCAATCATCCTAGACTCATACTCATACTTATTCCCCTAGGACCTAATAACCTAGGGCTCTGATACCAAAACTTGTCAGCTCCCCCTCCTCTCTGGGGCCACCGACAGCACACCTGCACACTTGTGGTAATCGGATAGAGTTTTACTAGTCTTTATGTAGCGCTCCATAAAGAGCTAGAGAACCCCAACTAATTATCATAAGTGGCAGACACACGAAAACACATCCTGTTAAAAACTTTTCATTTTCATCTCAATTATATACACAAATCACCAATCAACACTAAGCATCAACCTGCTCAGATAATATTTTTCATGACATTCCTCAGGCAGTTTACAAGATCACATTCACAATCGACATTAAAATCCTAAGTGCACACATCATGCTCATAATTTTCTCCAAAACATAAGTCTCGTATTCATATCCAAAAAGGTCTAAAACATCATTACATCTCACTGTACACATACACATATACAAAATACAAATATCAAACCACACTCTCTCAATATACAAGGCTAGCATTTATACACTCTTGCATCCAAGCAAGCTTCACCAGCTAAGGGTCTGTCCTGTTTATCTTGTGATCCTGGCAGAAATACTCACTGATCTGAAAGAACATTTAAATCATAGAGGGATGAGACCTAAGTCCCAGTGACTGGATAACCATCTAACTATGGAGAAATAGAGAACCATAACCTCTTAATTTCAATCGTATGCTGAAACTATTTAGCTTGTACAACTCAAAGTACATTTTTAACATGATATCAGATAAAATAAAATGTAGCTTATTCTTCAAATAACATATCAGTACTGAAATACTCTATAATAACTTTTCACTGAAAGATAACTCATTAGATAAAAATCCATGCATTACAATATGAAGATATGCATTCTTTATCTACAACCCAGACTCCCATCGGATCTGCTTGCCCACTGGCATCTCAAGTAAGCTCTCCCTCTCGGGATAACTATTTGGCCCATTGGCCCTTTTTATATCACAACATATGCTTTTAGATCTCATGATGCTGGGCTGTGTGTGTAATGCCTCTGAGGTACCACCCTACAGTCGCCCTTCTATAGGTGTACTCTCATCGGGTGCGTGACTAGCAACAGGATCCCCGCACAAATAGCACCCCTTACCCGTGCGGTTCACCTGGCAAAGTGCTTTGTTCCTTAACCCTGGAACCTCGGGTTTTCTCTCTGCCCCCACGGGCTATATATAGTAATCAGCTCCACTGAGCTATGATTCATGCCCCCACGGGCTGCTCACAACCAGCCCCACTGGCCTGGTTAAGCATGCACTCACCCCTGATTCTGGGGTTCATCGTACGATCTGTTCGCAAGGAGGTGCCGGCTCGATAGTAGTGTGCAATGCTCATGCTACAGTACAGTCTAAAGGGTGATCAGCCCCCTAGCTGCCTGATGCTCAGTATGACTCATACATCATTTGTAAAGCTTTATCATGCAAATATGCCATGTATACATTAAAAATTCCCTCATCGAAACTCATGCTTATGTGTTTATGCTCAAAACTCATTTATCAGAATATCATATACTAGGTTCTCATTTCTCATATTTAAAACATACATAATACTCTGCTAAACATAACATACCATAACTAGGTATTAATCTCATTATACTAGCTCAAATTAACCTCTCATTGCTAGATGAGAAACCCACTCACCTTAGTAGGTTACTCCTCGACTGGTACAACTGGTACTCAACTCTGGTATTTCGGCTCCCTGGAATAACCCTCTTGACCTACGTCAACATACAGATACAATAGCTATTAGGATTACCTCCACACGAGGTTTTCCCACGAACCATGCATGCATACATGATCTATCCTCTAATATCTCATTATTTTCTTCCACCCTTTCTCTACTCAAGATTACTTCTACTATTACCTCAAAATATACTAATCTAAGAAAATCTAAAGTCATACAAGATCTAGGGAAGCTATAGCTTACCTGGAGTCGAGCACAAACCCCAAGCTTCCCTTTCCCTTTCTCTTTCTTCCTCCTTTTTCTTCTTCTTCTTCTTCTTCCTCTCTTTTCTCCTCTTCTTTCTCTCTTTCTTTCTTTCTTTCTTTTCTCTGGCTGAACCCACGTTTCCCTTTTTCTCTAATGACTTGGGGACCAAGTCATTGGAAACTTAAGGGTTAAGGCATGCCAAATCTCCCTTTTGCCCTCAAACACTCTTAACGCACGCTTTTTAGAAAACACGTGGCTCACTTATAACCATGATATTTTGCCCTTAGATTTTCTTTCCCAAGTTGCCCTTAACACAATTAGCAATTGACATCGGAGCCTTTTCCCATTTTGCCCCTGATATAGCATTTTTTTAATCGATTTATAGCCCAGATTATCATTTTTCACTTAAATCGATACTTTTATGTAACATTTCTAAGAAAAGACTTTACCAGCTTGAAGAACTCGATTTTAGAAATCCAACGGTTCAAACGGCATCCAAATCGGACTTGAAACGGATTAAAAATGAATTTCTCAAGATTTAACTCAGAAAAACCTGCCGTCTTGGAGTCGGCTCGAACAGATTGGGAGTCGGCTCCAGCAGAAATAGGGGTCGACTCCAGAAAAGTAGGGGTCGACTCCTGAAAAGTAGGGGTCGACTCCAGCTCTGCAGGGGTCGACTCCAAAGCGTGCCGAAAGTTTAAAACCGTGCCAGAGTCGACTCCACTCCAATTAGGGTCGACTCCAACCACTAAAAACATCATTTTAGGATAAAACTCAAACTAAACTTGATTTTTCTTGTGATTTAAACCCATTAAAACTTAAGTCTCTCAATTTCTTAAATCAAACTCATTAACATTCAAAATATACTTATTTACTCTAAAATTTCTTCTCTTTACATTTATCAAAAGGCCAACACACCCACATTTCACTGAAACTTTCTGACTTTCATTTCAAATGAAAATGCCATAAATTACAAGGTTTTCAGGATGTTACAAGAAGCCTGGAATGAGTTCTACTGCACCTTCATCCTCTACTTCTTCGGACGGGTGGATCTCTCCGAAGAAGGTCTTTAGGAGGTCGGGAGGCAAGGAGTCTATTTCCCCTTCGGACATGCATCCTAGTCGGGGGATTGAAGCTGTTGATGGTCTCAGGTCCTCAGTGTGCTGGTTGTCCCCTGGCGTGCCGGTTAGCAAGGGACTGCAGTTTCAAGCTAGTGAATCTAAAATTCAGAATTCTGAAGGGAAAAGGGCTGGTATTCCAATTAAGTTGGCTGCTAACCCATTTTCTTGCCTGGAGTTAGCTTCCTCTGATGGTAATGGTCCTGGCCTCCTGTCGTCCCATAAAGGAGGAAAATCTGGCCCTGCTAAGCGGGCCCGGCCTGTTGAGCCTCTAACACAGCGACTACCTTCTAAGCCTAATTTATCCAAAGGCAAAGGACTTCTGAGGGGTAGGGCTGGGGAGAAAGCTATCTTCACTTTCTCTGCTTCTTCAGTTACCCCCCAGGGTTTAGGTGTTACCCCTGGGCCGGGGTCCAAGAAGTCCCGTTGCAAGGAGGGGACTACTCTGGGCAGTTTGGTAGAATCCTCCTTACCTCCTTCGACGGCTGTGATAGATCATGATTCTACGGTCTCCCTTCTTAAGAATTCTATTCAGCAAAAGGATTCAGATATGGCTATGGAATTGGCACGGCAGGAGTGCTAAGAAGCAGGGGGAAGCAGTGCTCCGGAGCTTGTTGGCTCCCACGCTACTACTACCTCTATTGTTCTGGAGATGTCTGGGGATATGGATGATGTCCCCCCTGCTCTTCCTTCTGAATGAAGCTTCTTTTTTGGAATGTGCGAGGTGCCCAGAAACCCTCGTTTCGTTCCTCGTTCGGTAGGCTTCTACAGCTTCATGACTTTGATATTTGTGTTCTGCTGGAGACCCGACTGTCTGGGGATAGCCTGGCTCGTCTTCGGAGATAGCTTTCCAAATTATGGGTTTCTTATTCCATTGAGTCGGTTGGCCTCTCTGGTGGTATTCTGGTTCTTTGGAAAATAATAACATCAGGGTTGATGCCTTCCACGGATGTGGTCAACAGGTGTCCCTGGTCATATCTGAGGGTTCCTCGGCCCTCTGGCTTCTTTCGGGTGTTTATGCCAGTACCGACTTCAGACTGCGACGTGAGCTCTGGGTGGAGCTTCACTCTCTTCTTGCTCAGGGCTTACCTTCCCTCCTTGCTGGTGACTTCAACTGCATTGTCGGGGCTGATGAGAAAAGAGGGGGTCGGCAGTTCGTTGGATCACCGGATGTTGTTGAGTTCAGATCCTTTATATCCTCTGCTGGGCTCTTGGATCTGGGGTTTTCCGGATCCCTTTTCACCTGGTGTAATAACCGCCAAGGCTCTGCCCGTGTGTGGGAAAGACTGGTGGGCCATGGCGTCTCCTTCCTGGCTCCAGCTTTTTCCTTCTGCTACCGTTACTCATCTGTCCAGAATTGGCTCCGACCATTGTCCTATTCTTGTTTCTACTGATAATACTATTCATCAGAGCAAGATGTTTAGATTGAGAAATTCTGGACCTTTTATTCTTCTGCTAGGTCAATCATCTCTCAGGTTTGGCGATTACCTATTAGAGGGAGTGCTACCTATCGTCTATCTCGGCGCCTGATTCTTGCTGGTCGTAGACTCTCTAGATGGAACAGAAGAGAGGTGGGGGATATTGTTCGGCAAGTTGAGCAGACTGAGTCTACCATCTCCACTTTGCAGTCGAAAGAGGATCAGGAGGGGTTCCTTAATCAGTCTGACCTTTCGACTCTCAGGTCCTGTTTGGCTGAGCACCATTCTCTTTTGTTGCAGCAGGAGACTTTTTGGAGACAAAAGTCTCGAATCCAGTGGGTTAGGGAGGGGGATCGCAACACTAGACTCTTTCATCAGGCCACTTTGAAGCGTCGTGCGATGAACCGCATTAGGCGTTTAGTTGATAATGAGGGGGAGATTCAGGAGGATGTTCAGGTTATCAGGACCTTATTATATCAGTTTTTTCAGTCTAGATGGACGAGCATTCTGGAGTGGGTTTCCCTGTGTTTCCTGTTCTGGCCCCGTTTAGGGTCACCACTGCTGAAAATGCTCTACTCACCATGCCAATTTCGGCGGATGATATTTAGCGGGCTGTTTGGGATCTTGGTGCCGATAAAGCCCCTGGTCCTGATGGGTTTTCTCCTTTGTTCTTCCGCTTCTATTGGGATATAGTGGGTCAGGAGGTTGTGCAGGCCATTCAGCTGGTGTTTCTTTCTCACTCTGTCCCCTCTGATTGGAACAGGACCCTTATCACCTTGGTGCCCAAACGCCCTGATGCCTCCTCTCCTCAGCATTACCGGCCTATCAGTCTGTGTTCCATCTTGTACAAGGTGTGTGCTCGCATTTTGGTCTCCCGTTTGTCTCCGGTGATCCCTCGCCTCATATCCCTTGAGCAGGGCGCTTTATTAGGGGACGAAGCATTACTGATAATGCCCTTCTAGCACAGGAATTCATGCATGACCTTCAGCGTGCTTCTCGTCGTCATAGCCTCATGGCTGTTAAGCTTGATATGGAGAGAGCTTATGATAAAATGAGCTGAGATTTTCTGAGATATACGCTAGCTGAGTTTGGGTTTGATGATTGCTTTGTTGACTAGATTATGGCATGTATTCTTCGGCCATCCTTCTCTCTCATCATTAATGGGGGTCAGACGGAGTATTTTCACTCTGAGGTCGGTTTGCGGCAGGGTTGCCCTCTGTCCCCTTTTCTCTTTATCCTTTCTGCTGATGCTTTGTCCAGGGCGCTTATTCAGGCTCAGATGGATTTGTCTATTGCCCCATACTCTGCGAGTCCAAGTGGGCCGACTCTCTCCCATCTTCTGTTCGCTGATGACTGCATCCTTTTGGGAAAGGCTACTATTCGTAATGCATCCATATTTGCGGCCATAGTGCAGACCTATTGTCGGGCTTCTGGTCAGAAAGTTAACTTAAGTAAATCTCTGATATGTTTTAGTCCTAAGATGGCAGCTGCTGTTAGGGAATCTATCTTGCATATCATGGGTATTACTTCTCAGGCTGATCGGCTATCCTACTTGGGGATCCCAATCACTGGTAGAAGACCTCGTCGTTCTGACTTCAGTGTTCTTGAGAGGAGGGTCTGCGAACGCTTAGATAGTTGGCAGGTCTCTGGGTTATCTATGATGGCTCGGATCACACTTTTGCGTTTAGTTCTCTCTTCTCTTCCGCTCTATATGATATCTAATGCGGCCATCCCTGTGACGTGCCTGAGGAAGATAGAGCGTTATTTTTGGGATTTTCTCTGGGCCTCGAGCCAGGACGGTCATGGAGTCCATCTTCTTGCCTGGGATATCATTTGCTTGCCGATTGCTCAGGGGGACTTGGTATCCAATCTCTCGTTGCTAGGAGGGAGGCTCTTATTGCTAGGCATGCCTCGCGATTCTTGCTTGATCCGCGTTGTTTGTGGAGCGCCTTTATGCATGGTAAATATGGAGATTGGAATCACTCTATCTCTTCTCAATCTTCTCGTGGGCACTCCTTCTTCTGGAAAGAGGTATGTCGGCATGCTTCGGTTGTTCTGGACCGCACCTCTTGGATGATTGGTGATGGTACTTCAGTCGATGTCCTTCAGGACACTTGGATTGCGGATCAGCCTCTTTCTCGGTGGCCAACCTTTGTGACCACAGATATCCCTAATGGTATGAGAGTTTGTGATCTTCTCTCCCCTGACCACACTGTCTGGGACCATTCTTTGGCTTCTACTTTCTTCGGGGGAGAGCTTTATCACCGTATTACTTCTATTCCTCTCATTCCGAGTTATGCTACTGATATAAGGGTTTGGCGGAGATCTTGCTTATCTCGGGCTCCTATCGGGGATCTCCTGCATATCTATAGGCCTCCGCCCTTGCAGGTTATGGACTCGGCTTGGATTTGGCATCTTCCCATTCATCCTAGGGTTTGTCTTTTTATATGGAAGCTGGCTTGGAATGTGCTTCCTACCTGTTCTTTGCTCTCTGGGAGAGGGATGCGTATCATGCCTATTTGCCCGGTGTATAGCTTTGAGGAGGAAACTGTGGATCATGCTATCTTCTCATACCCCAAAGCGAGACAGATCTGGCAAAGGTTAGGTGTGTGGCCTTGGCTGCAGGATTTGGACTCCCATCGTTTATCCTTCTTGAGGCTGCTCAGACAGGTTAAGGGGAGAGGGAACCATCAGGTGGGCCCGACGTTGGCTTATGTTGCTCACCAGATCTGGTTATCCCGTAACCAGTTCGTGTTCTCGGACGTGCTCACTCCTACTTATCGGGTTGTCAGGACGGTTGTCTCCTTATCTGCTGAGTACACTCTACATCAGAGGACTACTGGGACTCCCATGCTGCTTCTGCAGCGCACCGGCACACGGTCTTTATCTCTTGGGAGCCCCCACCTCCAGGGTTTGTCAAAATCAATTTTGATGGGAGTGTTCGTGGGAGATGTGCGGGATCTGCTTTTGTGATTCGGGGGCCGGAGGGGTCGTTGCTAGCGGCTGGTGGCTTTGGGACTCTAGATTCTTCTGTTCCCTTTGCTGAGCTATATGCGGCTTGGGCCGGTATTTCTCACGCCCTTCGGAGCCTGGGTACTCGGAGGCTTATTATAGAGGGAGACTCAGCTACGGTTATTAGTTGGATCCGTCAGGAGTCCAATGTTCACCTGCCGACTATTCCTTTGATCAGCGACATCCGTTATCTCCTTCAGGGAGCTATCAGCGTCCAGATTCGACATATCTACAAGGAGGCCAACTCTGCGGCTGATTGGATTGCCGCCAGGGTGACCTATCATTCAGGGTTCTGGAGTTGGATGCTCGGCGACCCTTGTCCTCTCATACTGTCACATATTTTATATTCGAATATCTCGGATTTGACTCACCCTAGATTGATGTGATCATCCGCTTGTACCAAAAAAAAAAAAAAAAAAACAGTGTCTTGAAAAGCCATCCAGGTAGTCATGGAGAAAATAAACCATAGGAGGACTTCGCTGACAGAAGGCCCCTCTGCTCTCTATAGGAACACCCCATCACACGTGCGAACTTCCCACTAAAATTCTGACATGTTCATTTTACCCTCCGAAGCTTTCAGTCCATATAACATCGTGAAATTCCATCGCGCCGCATCAGTTTCCAGCCATTTTGCCCACTCCAAGGCTTTATTCCGCGCCATTTCGTCCTCCGCCCATCGTGGAGTTTTTTTTTTTTTTTTTCTTTCTTTTTTTTTTTTTTCTTTTTTTAAGAAAATTACCCATCCTATCTTCTATACTTTCCATCTTTGCTTCAAATTTCCCAACCTCCGATCCAAACTTAAGTTCTATACGGTTTGTATAAAGGGACCTTCCATCGTTTGATGTCCTAAGGCTTCCTATCATCTCATTCGTTGTTATAACGGCCCCTACAAACATTAGGTAGTGTTTGAAATAGGGGATAAGAGGGGATATTCCTCTTATTCACAAAAGTCATAACTATAAGGGATAGCTGGAAATAAAGTTAACCAAAGGGATAATTCATGGTTAACCATGGTTAACCATGAGATATCCCCTCAATTTATTTCCTAGAGAATGCAGGAATAGCTGGTTATCCCTCCAAATAAGAGTAAAAAAAGTTATCATATGAATTTACCTTTTTGCATTTGATATGATCAATGGGATAACTAGGGGATATCTCTAGGGATAGCTAGGGGATAAACTCTATCCCATACACTTATCCATGGATAATATTTTTCCTATCAAACACTACCTTAGTATCATTTTTTTTATATGTTTCAACGTATTAAATTTCAACATTGGAGAAGAGTTGCCTATGGAATATTTTTAATTGGAACCAAATTATTTAATTGGAATCCAATTATTCTTTAAAAATATTTAAGACAATAAAAAGGACTGACACAATTTTTGTAAGAGCTGAGTCTTTAGGTAATTATCGTTAAAAAAAAAGGAAATGTTCCGTAACCCCCATTCAATAGGAAGAATCATTAAAAATTTGGTAACTCTTCCTATGCTTAGCATTTTTCATTGGTAATTAGTTATATTAAGTATGTATTTTTATCTAAAATTTTGTTTAGGTATATCGAAGTTCAAAGTACTTGTGACATGATGGATCTAATATTTATGATTTTATACACACTTGGATGAATACTTTACACACTCGGAAACTATGTATTTACTTAGCCCTTGCACACTTGGATTTTGGTTTTGTATATACTTGGAAGAATTCTATATGCACTTATACTATCCTGCACATAATCGATAGAAACCTATATGAACTTATATTTTAATCCTTTATACACTTGAAAGAATCTTGTATGCATTTATACTACTGTATACACATAGTCCTTCATTATACATACTTGAATTTTGACTTTATACACACTTAAAAGAATAATACACACACTTATAAGACTAGATTCATACATAATCCTTCTCTGTACATACTTGAATTTTAATCCCATATATATCTGAAAGAATCTTATATGCACTTATAACACTATGTGTATACTTAGCCCTTTCCTATATGTATTTAAAATTCGACCCTATATACACTTGGATAAATATTGTGCACACTTAACCATTCCTTGTATGCACTTAAAATTTGACCCTATACATACTTAAATAAATGTTATACACATTTGGAAGACCGTGTACACACATAACCTTTCTCTATACACACTTGAATTTGGTTTTGTTGGCCCAGATGGCAACCCAAGAGGGAGGGGTGAATTGGGTTCTAAAAAAAATTTTAACCTTTTTAAAACTATTGACTTTGAAATAATTAAGTGCAGAATAGATTTCAATCACAAATGAAGAGATAGAGAGAGAGACAATTAAAGCATAGCAAACACAAAGATTTTATAGTGGTTCGGTGTATCCAACACCTACGTCCACTCCCAAGATTCACTTGGGTCCACACTATAATCAACTAGATTACAGCCGAGTTGTTTTACAAGCTCACAACTCAAACTTGTTGTTTTCCGGGTGCACAACGAACCCAGCTGGTTTTTCAGGCTCACCAGCACAAAACCCTAACTCAAGCTATTCAAGCTTGCCCCGAGGTAATACTACCTCCTACTAGTTCAATCCCCCAGATTGAACTAGCAAAAATAAGAAAGAATAATGTTTTATTAACAAACAGCTCCTCAATGAGCAAATATTCAAAGTAAATAAACAAGGTTTAGAAAAGCCTGTTTGAAGTAGATTGGATTTGAGCTTTTCTTCTTTTCTTCTTTTCCTCTTCTTTTTGAAGATGTTGAATCAGCATCAGCTTTGATTCTTCATAGATGTTGCAGATGAGAAGTTGGAAAATCACATAAAATAGAGCTTTTCTTCTTTTGGGAAATCCTCCGATTTCAAGTTGAACATCTTGGATTCCTTTGAGTTTTTTAAAGTGGAAGGATATGAACTTGGATACTTTTCCCTTTGATTTCAGGCTCAAGACTTCTCGGATTTTTGATTTGTATTCACTCCATTTTTTCCATTTTTTTTTTCAAACAAGCTTTCTCCCCCTTTTTATAGATTTCCTTTAATCCACTTTTGGTAAGAAAACTAGCCGTTGGAATGTACCTGGAAAGTTTTTCCAAGAAAAATATATCCGTTAGAAGTTAGGTGAAAAGAAAATATTACTGTTTGAGCTGATTTGGCATTTTAAAAATCCATTTCTGACAGGTTGGAGTCGGCTCCAACTTTTCAGGTGTCGGCTCCAAGTCGTGTATCCAAAAATAGAAAGTTCTGAGTTCGTCGAGGAGTCGGCTCCGAAAAAGTTAAGTGTCGTCTCGCCATGGTCAAGTGTCGGCTCCAAAAGACTGTAAGTGTCGGCTCCAAGGTAGTCAAAATCATACGTTCTGTCCCCGTATCGGAGTCGGCTCCAGACACTGTAAGTGTCGACTCCGAGACTCTGGGTGTCGGCTCTGAAACTCTGGGTGTCGGCTCCAGACCATATCAAAAATCAGAAGGACATTTGATTAGCCATAGGGTCGGCTCCATATTTCCTAGGTGTCGACTCCAGGTTCTGAATTTTGAAACTTACTTTTGGCACTTGATTCAAAATACGTTTCTAAATGCCTTTTGATTAAACAAATATTTTTAAGCCCTGGAACACTTGTTAAATTCATCAGTAACACAATAAATATACTCAATTCCTTTATTAATCATCAAAATCAATAATTGGGTCAACAATCTCCCCTTTTTGATGATTATAAAAACATTGAGTATATGCATAGGATCTTAAATCAAAATTTTTAAATATATGATCCTCACAGGTAAGCTCCCCCTGAATAAGGTAGCTCCCCCTATGAAGTTCAATTTGACAATTGTTCTTCCTTTGCTTTACATGTTTGATACTTGGAATTTAGTTATATCAATTTTCACTTAAGCTTATTTAATTAATGCATATCCAAAATAACTTGATATCAATCAAATACCAATCAATGCTTAACTAATAATCAATGCATATACGACATAACTTTCTCCCCCTTTTTTGTAATCAACAAAAAGACTAAGAGAAGTTAAGTAAAATGTTAAAATTGATAGATCAAAAGATAATTTCATTACATTAAAAAGTCAAGTGTTACAAAATGAAACTGAACTTTGTCAACTATCAAACTATACATCAAACAATTTTTACATTAAGATTTCAAAATGAAACATCAAACATAATTTTACATTAAGATTTCAAAATGAAACATCAAACAACAACTTTTACTTCATTACATGAAAATCATAGATTGGTTCTAATAATCCTTTGCAAATGATCTAAAATTCTTTGCATTCTATCACTCTGAGTTCCTACAAATTCTTTCAATCTTCTATCAACAAAAGAGCAAGCAGTCATGATTTTATCTTGAAGCTCAGCATTGCATCTTGAGTAGGTTTCAGAGTCTCCACAGATATCCTTGAGTTCTTCAAATATGTGCTTGAGATTGTTACTTAAGGATTCCGCAGATGAACCAAGAGTGGACTCGATTTTACTAATGCGATCATCCAATGAGTAGAGAGTCTCTCTTAAGTTCATAAAATGATTATCAAACTCAGTCTTCAATTCATCTTTCTGAGCAGCAAGTAAACCTTTAAGTTGCTTCAATTGAAAGTCTAAAAATTCGACAGATGAAGTAGATGGCTGATCAGAAACTTGAGCAGAGGCAGGAGCAGGGACAGGAACAGGAACCGAACTGCTAGGCTGTGGAGAGGGAACCCTCACAGACGGACCAGCCTCAAAAGGTGCAGAAGATCTAAGCTCAGGGGCTCTCTCATCCAAATTGCCTTTCCTTTCCCAATGCCCATTGACCTTGACAAATCTCATCCGATGCAAGGTGGCCAAACTATAGTAATCGTTATGCCTAAGGTTCTTGGAAGGTTCATTATCCAAAATCACAACTCCTTGGCTCCTGAAAACCATAGTTAGAACCAAGCCATAGGGTAGGGACGATCTCCTTTTTCCTCCAACCTCGGCCATATAAAAAATCATCATTGCAGCTAGGTTTATGGGTTGACAAGTCAATACACTATCCATCACAACTTTGTCTCGCTCGTAGACATACTCAAATCGACCGGTCTTGGGAAATAAAATCCTACTGTAAATATTATGAAGCAATCTCAATTCTAAGGGCAATTGGTTAGCCCTAACCTCTTCAAATTCTGTTACCTCTCTCCCTAACATCCTTGACAAAGCGTCTGACCTCTCACTGTGGATGTCGGCTACCAATCCAGTGATGGGAATGCTCAAAAGATTTTTTAGTTTTAAAATGTGAGATGGACTCTTTTACCTCTGATAGAACTCACGATTCCCCATCTCCTCTCAATAGATTGAAGTAGAACTCCTTGACAAGGGCCGGATAGGTAGGAACATCTAATGAGCAAACTTTATCCCAGCCTAACTCTTTAATTTGATTCCCAATTGAAAAGCCCTCGGATTCAAAGAATTCAAAATCGACTTTCCTACCCATTGTGACCACTCTCCCAGCTAATGTGTCGACATGAGGAGAAGAAGGATTAAGATTGTCCGATTGGGTTGAAGATTCCTCGCTCGGAGATGACTCGCGGACGGGTCACCTTGCCGAATGTTTCCCAGTCATCACGGGCACTCCAATCACATATCCTCTCCTCTTAGGTGCCATTAAGATCATTGGGAAGGTTCAAAATGAGTGGAATTTGAGTTGGGGAAGTTTTGAGAGAGTTTGAGAAGAGTTTGGTTGAGGATTTGAAAACGAATGAATGACGAAGGTCGACTCCGCCCTTTTTATTTTGACCTAACCCTTAGAGTCGACTCCCGAAAACTGGGTGTCGGCTCCGAGCTAAAGTCTGTCAGCGCTCGAATTAGAGTCGGCTCCACAATAGCCAGAGTCGGCTCTAATCACTTAGACAGAATCAAAAACAGGTGTCGACTCCGCAAACTGTCAGAGTCGACTCTAACAGTTTCAGAGAAAAAAAATTGAGTTTCAAACATTTGAAACTATTCAAATTAATTCAAAAAATTTTAAAAAGTTCTTTAGCAATTGGGGAACAAATGAATCAAGATCTAGATAGATTTCCTTATTGAAATATCAAGATTTTTCAAGAAAATGATGAAATCTAGATAGATGTCCTTAAGAGTTTCAGAAAACTATTCCAAAGGATCACAAACTCCTAATTCTCCTCTAAGATAACAAAATCTTTCTTCACTTAAGGGTTTTGTAATATATCTGCAAGTTGTTCTTCAGTATTCACATAATCAAGACAAATTTCATTATTGGCTACATGTTCTCTTATAAAGTGATATCGTATTTCAATGTGCTTTGTTCTTGAATGTTGAATTGGATTTTTAGTTAAGATTTATTGCACTTGTATTATCACATCTTAGGGTCTTATCAAGTGTGATACCATAGTCTTCAAGTTGTCTCTTAATCCATAGGATTTGAGCACAGCAACTTCCAGCTGCAACATATTCTGCTTCCGCAGTAGATAATGCAACCGAATTTTGCTTTTTGCTAAACCATGAGATTAAGTTACTTCCTAAAAATTGGCATGCACCACTTGTGCTTTTTCTATCTAACTTGCATCCAGCATAATCAGAATCTGAGTATGCAATAGATTTAATGTGAGTCTCTAGAATACCATAAACCTACATTTTTTGTTCCACTTAAGTATCTTAAGTATTCTTTTAACAGCTATTAAGTGTGATTCTTTAGGTTCTGATTGAAATCTAGCACATAGACATACAGCAAACATAATATCTGGTCTACTTGCTGTTAATAAAGAAGGGATCCGATATACCTCGATAATATTTTGATCAACCTTTCTTACCTTCTTCATCTTTGTCCAGCTTGCATGAAGGACTCATTGGTGTTCCGAGGGGTTTAATTGATTCCATACCAAACTTCTTTAGAATTCTCTTGTGTACTTTGTTTGGTTGATAAAGATACCCTCTTTGCTTTGTTTGATTTGGAGTCCAAGGAAGAAATTGAGTTCTCCCATCATGCTCATCTCGAATTCTCCCTGCATTAACTTAGCAAATTCTTGACATAGAGAATTGTTAGTAGCACCAAAAACAATGTCATCAACATATATTTGTACTACAAGTAAATCCTTTCTTTTCTTTTCAAAAATAGTGTTTTATCAACATTTCCTCTTGTAAAATCATTTTCAATTAAAATTTACTTAATCTATCATACCAAGCTCTAGGTGCTTGTTTCAAACCATATATGCTTTGTGCAATTTAAAAACGTGATTTGAAATTCGTGATCTTCAAAACCAGGTGGTTGTTCAACAAATACTTCTTCATTTATAAATCCATTTAAAAATGCACTTTTAACATCCATTTGAAAAAATTAATGTTCATGTGACATGCAAATGCTAGTAATAGCCTAATAGCTTCTAATCTAGCTACAGGTGCAAAAGTTTCATCAAAATCAATGCCTTCTTCTTGATTATATCCTTTTGCAACTAATCTAGCTTTGTTTCTAATTACTATGCCATTTTCATCTAAGTTTATTTCTAAAAACCCATTTTGATCCTATTACAGAATGATTAGGTCTTTCAACTAATGTCCATACATTATTTCTAGTAAATTGATTTAATTCTTCTTGCATAGCTAACATCCAATTATTATCTTTTTCAGCTTCTTCAATAGTTTTAGGTTCAATTTGTGAAACAAATGCAAGATGATTACTGATATTTCTCATATATGATCTAGTTCTTATTCCTTGAGATGGATCACCTATAATCAATTCCTTGGATGACTATAGGCATATCTCCAGTCTCTTGGAAGATCTACATCATTATGATCAATATTGACATCATCCTTATGAGAATCATCATCTTTAGCTTCTTGTTCATGATCTGAAGATACTTCAATATTAAGTTTTTCAAGATCTTTTTCAATTATGTTTGTATCTTCCTCATCATCAATCTTTTCAGATCCAGATGCTAAAGATTCATCAAAAACTACATGAATGGATTCTTCAACAATTAAGGTTTTCTTGTTAAAGATTCTATAAGCTTTACTAGTTGTTGAATAACCTAAGAAAATTCCTTCATCAGATTTAGCATCAAATTTTCCTAAGTTGTTTTTACCATTATTATGAATGAAACATTTACATCCAAATGCATGAAAGTATTTTATATTTGGTTTTCTTTCATTCCATAATTCATAAGGTGTTTTCTTTAATATTGGTCTTATTAAAGCTCTATTTAAGATGTAACATGCTGTGTTAATAGCTTCCGCCCAAAATACTTTGGTAGGTTACTTTCGCATAGCATGGTACGGGCCATGTCTTCTAGAGTTCTATTTTTTCTTTCAACTACACCATTTTGTTGTGGAGTCCTAGGGGCTGAAAAATTATGATTAATTCCATTTTCAGTGCAGAAATTTTCAAATAAGTGATTTTCAAATTCTGTTCCATGATCACTTCTTAGAGATACTATGGTAGTTTTTCTCATTTGTGACTTTCTTGAAGAATTTCAGGAATATCGAGAAAGTCTCATCTTTGTGAGCTAAAAACATTACCCAAGTATATCTAGAATAATCATCTACAATCACTAGACCATATTTCTTTCCTCCTAGACTTGTGGTTCTAGTTGGTCCAAAAAGATCCATGTGAAGTAGCTCTAATGGCCTAGAAGTTGAAACAACATTTTAGTTTTGAAAGAGTTTCTAGTTTGTTTTCCAAATTGACATGCATCGCAAATTTTGCCATGTTGACCCAATTGATGATTTGATGATTAACAAAACTATTTGAGTATAACAATTGAAGGCTCTAATGATTTTGATTAAGCTTTTCAGATTATAAGTCGATTGAATGATCAAAATCAGGAGTTAAATCTTATTCTGGATCGATCTAATGTCTAGGTAAGATTGCAGACATTAGAGTCGACTCCGAGACTGTTAGAGCCGACTCCAACAGAAAAGAAGAACATAATTTTTCTGGCCCTGACTTAGAGTCGACTCCAGGT
>UESW01000569.1:0-29999 GCA_900491605.1 Calamus simplicifolius | reverse complement strand
AAACCATACAACCAACTCCTAATTTTTCGATATGGAACTATTGGGAGGGGCATCACACTATTGTTCTTGTGTTGGTTGAGAGAAAGGAGGAGGGAAAAAAAAAAAGCAAAGAAAAGGGAAGAGGAGAGAGGGGCTGATCCGAGAGGGAGAGAGCAGAAGACAAAAGGGAGAAAACAGGAAAGGATGGGATAAGAGAATAAGAGATGGTAAAAAGGTTGGAGTAGAGGTTGTTTATTCAGAGGTAACCTGTGATCTTTTCTTTTCTTTTATTTTCTGGCACACTTAAATTTGAGCTGACAGACATAAATAACCTTGTTGGCCTTAAAATGCTCTCCAGAAAGAAATAGCCCTTTTGAGCCATGAGATGGGAACTGGTCCAATGGAAAGTACAAGAATCTCGAAATGCACTTCAGAATAAAAGGAAAAAGTTGTAGCACGTTCAGCTAGGCAAAAGATATGTTACTTGTCTTGATACAATGAGTACCGGTACAGAACACTAAATACAGGTTTTCAATAAGATAAACTAATCAGCAGGAGCAAACCTTAAAAGATGAAAAGTCCCAAGTTGTCAACCGCTTAGCTATTTGGTCATGAGCTTTATATGTATTTTTTTTCTTTGAGGATTGATCTTTCAGTCCATTCCAAGCTACATAGCAATTCTTTCAGCTTTATAGTCCAGCACACCGCTTAACAATGTAGTAACCTATCTTAATAATGGTCCTAATTTTTATTGACTAAACGTATCTCCTATTAAAGTGATAACAGCCCCCATTAAAGTGATAACAGCCCCCCTCCCTTAATTCCTAAACGCTCGCTTGATGGGGCATGCGTTGAAGGAAATGGGTATAAATAGGGACCCATCCTAAGGTTTCAGAACATGGTTCTCTAAGGTTTCAAAACACGGTTCTCTCGAGAGAGATCCTAAAGTTCTCAGAACAAGGTTCTCGAGAGAGATCCTAAGGTTCTCAAGAGAGAAACCTAAAAGGGGCTTGTTCTCGAGAGAGATCCTAAGGTTCTCAAGAGAGAAACCTAAAAGGGGAGGCATTGGAATTGAGTCCCTGATCAAGAGCAATCATGAAGGCATACACCATCTGAATGCGAGAGCTCGTTGATTAGAAGACCGATCCATCGAGAGGAAGAGGGAAGATCAAAGGGAAGATCAATCGAGATCGTTAAGAAAGGAAGATCTCCCGTGCAGTCCAAAGAAAACCAGGAAGATCGGATTCCTTACCATCATTAAATAATAATGGCTGGAGGTAATTATGTTTAAGCAAATTAAGTCTAACATTTGGTATCAGAGCGAGGTTAAAACCTCTGCCTTATTTTGCGAAGATTTCTATTAAGTTTCTCTTTTCAAGCAATTAATGCCGCGCGTTTTCCGTTTTTAGTTTTTCGGATCTCAGGTTGGTTTCGATCAGTTCTTATCTTTGTTCACGGAATTGACAGAAACCATTAAACCTATTTAAGATTTCGATTTTGCGGAAACAAAACGTGGCTTCTTTCTTTTCTATTAAAGATTTCTTTCTAGCATTACGTAGCATTAAAGAAAAGAAAAACTAAAGGAGAGAAATGCAGCGGAAACGTGGCTTCAATAACCACATCGGTGAAATATTAAAAAAGGGAGAGAAAACTTTCGGTTTTCGTTTTTCTCGCTTATGGTCTTTCCGTTCTCTCACGGGATTTAAAATATGGATTGGTTGGATTTTAAATGCATTTATTATCTGTTTAATGTTTTATTAAATCATGTAACATGATTTATTTTTTATCATTTGTTTCTTGAGTTTAAATTTTTGTATTAAAATACGCCTCCTGAGTCTCTATGCCTACGGTGTTTTGCATAGACTGGCCCAAGGGAATAATGAGCTACGGCCGGACGTGTTTTAATTAACAAAATTTTTTTCTTAAGATGATAATTTTAAAATTCATTAAATAGATATTGAAATGTTATCTTCTGTTCTGCATATTAGATTTTATTCTATGCATGAATTTGGTGGTAGTGTAAAAATCACAGTGCAAATCCTTTCAAGGTCTGATTGGTCAGTTGGTGTCTAGAAAGGTAAAGAGATTGTGGTTACTTAATTGGTTCCGTTGACTGACCTAAGGAAAGCAACGGGGGGACCCCCACTTCTCTTTCACTGGCCTGGCCAATTTGACTAACTCGGATCTTGATTTGGAAATGTTACGTTGATTAAGATCACTACCTAATAATCATGCTAAATTGGTTAATCTATATGCATATAATGTCATGTGATCAATATGATGTTGATTAATTGAGGAGTAGCCACAGCATCTTTGATTAATCAAAATTATATATTAAGTTGCAAAGATCACATAAGGTTAGATGACATTAATTGTGACTAATTATATTAATGTAATGAATCTTATCCCACAGGAATTTTTGTTGCACTAATATAATTAATTAGGATGCGATAACAAATTATTTTCTTAATTACCCACAGGAATTAAGAAAGGAATATAATTTGTTAGTCACATCATTAAGCTAATGAGTCTATTTGAGTATAATAACTTAGCCCACAGGTAGTTATTGTATGTTATTGATTCATGTTATTGCATGTTTACATTGGTAAAACATGACATCAGTTATATGCCTCAAATTCAATTACATGAACATGATTTTTTTTTTATGCAGCTATTTTGCCTGTTAATATTTCTGATATGAAATGTGACATTCCCGATTTAAGTGGTGATAATTATAAATTATGGAAGGAGAGAATTCTTCTTCAATTAGGGTGCATGGATATTGACTATGCTATCAGGAAGGATGAACCACATTTAGTTACATCTACTAGCACTCAGGCTGAGATTGCTGCGTATGAACGATGGGAACGGTCCAATCACCTCAGTATGATGTTCATACGTACTAAAATTTCTGCTAGTATACGTGGTTCAATTCCTGAGTGCAAAAATGTCAAGGAACTTCTGAAGGCTATTGATGCACAATTTGAGTCTTCAGATAAGGCAATGGCTAGCACCCTAATGACAAAGTTATCATCAATGAAGCTCACTACGGTTGGAGGTGTGCGTGAGCACATCATGAAGATGAGGGACATTGCGGCTCAGTTGAAATCCCTAGAGGTTGAGATGTCAGAATCTTTCTTGGTGCACTTTATTTTGAGCTCACTCCCACAGCAATATAGTCCCTTCAAAATATCTTACAATACACATAAGGACAAATGGTCAATTAATGAACTTCTGACCATGTGTGTTCAAGAGGAAGGGAGGCTGATTTTAGAAATGGGAGAAAGTGCACATTTAGTCACTCACAGAAAGACTAAAGCTCCCAAAGCCAAACGCAAAGGAAAGGGTAAAGTATCCATCCATACAGAAGACAAGAAGGAGTCCAAGTGCTTCTTTTGCAAGAAGAAAGGACATATAAAGAAAGATTGTCTCAAATTCAAAGCTTGGCTTGACAAGAAAGGTACTCTAACCTCATTCGTATGTCATGAATCCAATTTGGTTATATGTCATAACACATGGTGGATTGATTCTGGTTCTACAATCCATGTTTCAAATACCTTGCAGGGTTTTCTAAATCAAAGGAAACCATTGGGAAGTGAACAAAGCATCTATTCAGGAAACAAGATGGGTTCACATGTGGAAGCAATTGGAACGTGCAGACTTATTTTACATTCTGGTTTTGTTTTGGATTTGGAAAAGACATTTTATATTCCAAGTTTCTCTAGAAATTTGATTTCAGTGTCAAGGCTTGTACCAGCAGGATATTCCTTTAATTTTAATAAAAGCTCTGTTGATTTATTTTATAAATCTAAGCTTATTGGGAATGGTACATTGTCAGACAATCTTTTCCAAATCAATCTGAAAAATAATACCACCTATAATGTGATGCACGCCCAAACTGGTATGAAAAGATGTGTTATAAATGAGAATTCCTCTATTTTGTGGCATCGGAGATTAGGTCATATCTCCATTGAGAGAATTAAAAGATTAGTAAAAGATGGAGTACTTGATACTCTTGATTTTACTGATTTTGACACTTGTGTGGACTGCATAAAGGGAAAGCAAACCAACAAGTCCAAGAAAAATGCCAAGAGAAGTTCGGAAATACTGGAGATCATACATACGGATATCTGTAGCCCAGATATGGATTCGTATGGTCAGAGATACTTCATCTCATTTATTGATGACTATTCACGATATATGTATCTCTACCTACTTCATAATAAGAACGAAGCGTTAGATGCCTTTAAGGTATTTAAGGCAGAAGTAGAGAAACAATGCGGCAAGCAAATTAAAATCGTGAGGTCAGATAGAGGTGGAGAATATTATGGTAGATACACTGAGAATGGACAAGCACCTGGTCCGTTTGCTCGATTTCTTGAAGAAAATAGAATTATTGCACAATACACCATGCCAGGGTCTCCTGACCAAAACGGTGTAGCTGAAAGAAGAAACCGGACATTATTGGACATGGTAAGGAGCATGATTGTCAGCTCTAAGTTACCTAAATCCTTGTGGACTGAAGCTCTTAAAACTGCTGCGTATATATTGAATCGGGTTCCAACCAAGGCTGTTTCCAAAACGCCATTTGAGTTATTTAAAGGTTGGAAACCGAGTCTGCAATATATACGTGTTTGGGGATGCCCATCTGAAGTAAGAGTCTATAATCCACAAGAAAAGAAACTAGACCCAAGGACTATCAGTGGATACTTTATTGGATATGCTGAGAAGTCCAAGGGTTATAGATTTTATTGTCCATCTCACAGCACTAGGATTGTGGAATCAAGAAATGCAAAATTTCTTGAGAATGACTTGATCAGTGGGAGTGATCAATCTCAGTATTTGGCTTCTTCTGAGAAAGATCATTCAGTTATTCCAGCTTCCACTTCAAGTGAGGGATTGGTTGTTATTTACAGCACTCCTCAAACTCAATTAAGTGCCCAACAACCAGTCATTGAGATTTCACAAGCTGATGGTAATCTAGAAGATCGTGTTGTTCATCAACAATCAGTTGTGCAAGGTACTCCTCAAGAGGTCATTGATACAACATTAAGAAGATCAACTAGAATAAAGAAATCAGCAATTCCTAGTGATTATGTTGTGTATCTACATGAATCTGACTATAACATTGGAGCCGAAAATGATCCTGAAACGTTTTCACAAGCCATGAGTTCTAAGGAATCAAACTTATGGTTCAATGCCATGAAAGAAGAGATGGAATCTATGGCATCTAATCGAGTCTGGGATCTTGTTGAGTTGCCTGATGGTGTAAAAGCCATTGGATGTAGATGGATCTTCAAAATAAAGAAAGACTCACAAGGCAACATTGAGAGATATAAAGCAAGACTCGTTGCCAAAGGATTCACTCAGAGGGAAGGAATCGACTACACGGAGACATTTTCTCCTGTATCCAAGAAAGACTCTCTCCGAATAATTATGGCGTTGGTAGCTCATTTTGATTTTGAGTTACATCAAATGGATGTGAAGACCGCATTCCTTAATGGAGATCTAGAGGAAGAGGTTTACATGAAACAACCTGAAGGATTTTCCTCTAGTGATGGTGAGCATTTGGTTTGCAAACTTAAGAAATCCATATATGGATTGAAACAAGCCTCACGTCAGTGGTATTTAAAATTTCATGATGTGATCTCTTCCTTTGGTTTTGAAGAGAACATCATGGATCAATGTATATACCAGAAGGTTAGTGGGAGCAAAATTTGTTTCTTGGTCCTATATGTGGATGACATTCTACTTGCAACCAATGATAAAGGGTTGCTACATGAGGTGAAACAATTTCTCTCTAAAAATTTTGATATGAAAGATATGAGTGAGGCATCTTATGTCATTGGCATTAAGATCCATAGAGAAAGATCTCGAGGCATTTTGGGATTGTCTCAAGAAACTTATATCAATAAAGTCTTGGAGAGATTTCGGATGAAAAATTGTTCACCAAGTGTTGCACCTGTAGTGAAGGGTGACAAGTTCGCTTTGAACCAGTGCCCTAAAAATGAACTTGAACGGGAACAGATGAACAACATTCCATATGCTTCAGCTGTTGGAAGCCTAATGTATGCTCAGGTTTGCACAAGACCTGACATAGCATTTGCAGTAGGAATGTTGGGAAGATATCAGAGTAATCCAGGTTTAGACCATTGGAGAGCTGCTAAAAAGGTCATGAGGTATCTTCAAGGGACCAAGGACTACATGCTCATGTATAGACAAACTGATCATTTGGAGATAGAGGGCTACTCAGATTCGGACTTTGCTGGCTGCGTTGATTCTCGGAAATCAACATCAGGATTTATATTTATGTTAGCTGGTGGAGCCATATCATGGAGGAGTGCAAAGCAGACCTTGACTGCTACCTCTACTATGGAAGCGGAGTTCGTTGCTTGTTTTGAGGCTACATCGCAAGGTGTATGGTTGAAGAGTTTCATCTCAGGGCTTAGAATTGTTGACTCCATTACTAGGCCAATTAAACTGTACTGTGACAATTCAGCTGCTGTATTTTTGGCTAAAAAACCATAAGAGTGGTAGTCGAAGTAAACATATCGACATTAAGTATTTAGCCATAAGAGAACGTGTTAAAGAGAACAAAGTGGTCATAGAACACGTTAGCACTGAATTGATGATAGCTGATCCTTTGACTAAAGGCATGCCAATTAAGAAGTTTAAGGATCATGTGATAAGAATGGGAGTTGGTTCCATGATATAATTGTATTGATAACAATTTGTACAAAGAAACTCTTATTTCAATCGTTTGTTTATTTCTCATTCAGGTGTACACGTTATATGACTTTTGAGAAATGACAAACTTTTCTTTTGGACTCTGAATAAACATATGGTTTATTCATTATGTTATGTTGTCACATTTGGAATGGTGATAAAGAAATTGAATGCATTGTAATACATAGAAGATAATACTCAATTATAGAGGACCTATCGCTATGATTCATGTATTTAGTTTCTTGTTCAGTGTTAATAAAATATACGGACCAAGTGGGAGAATGTAGTAACCTATCTTAATAATGGTCCTAATTTTTATTGACTAAACGTATCTCCTATTAAAGTGATAACAGCCCCCATTAAAGTGATAACAGCCCCCCTCCCTTAATTCCTAAACGCTCGCTTGATGGGGCATGCGTTGAAGGAAATGGGTATAAATAGGGACCCATCCTAAGGTTTCAGAACATGGTTCTCTAAGGTTTCAAAACACGGTTCTCTCGAGAGAGATCCTAAAGTTTCAGAACAAAGTTCTCGAGAGAGATCCTAAAGTTCTCAGAACAAGGTTCTCGAGAGAGATCCTAAGGTTCTCAAGAGAGAAACCTAAAAGGGGAGGCATTGGAATTGAGTCCCTGATCAAGAGCAATCATGAAGGCATACACCATCTGAATGCGAGAGCTCGTTGATTAGAAGACCGATCCATCGAGAGGAAGAGGGAAGATCAAAGGGAAGATCAATCGAGATCGTTAAGAAAGGAAGATCTCCCGTGCAGTCCAAAGAAAACCAGGAAGATCGGATTCCTTACCACCATTAAATAATAATGGCTGGAGGTAATTATGTTTAAGCAAATTAAGTCTAACAAACAATGCTACATAAATTATTTTATTAATAAGACAATGATTAGTTTTGCTCAAATTAATAGAGTGGAATATAATTTGCTGCTAAAATCGATGCAATCCAAATGAAAGAGCCATGCATTCTCCTTCTTCCCAGGTCTTGGCTTCACCCTCTTCAAGAGCAGCTTATCGAAAATGCAGCCTTCAGACTCTACTCCAGAGTTTTCTCTGGTTTCATCCTCTATTCGAAAAGTCAAACCCTATGGTCCCAAAATTAGTTGCCTGCATGTGCCACGTTAATGCCTAGATAGAAGATCGATTTTATCTTGGTAAAAGCACACACCATTGACAAGAATAAATTGTTCGAGAGATAATCTTTCAAACATTGAAATAAAATAAATATTCGAGGCAAATGTCAACCGATAAAATGGCATTTTGAATAAGAGTATAGGGATTCATCAAAGTTAGTCATTTTAATCACTCCCCATATATTGAGGAGGCTGCCAAGAGGTGAGGATAGTAGCATGATGCTCCAATAACCCAGAATAACGAGAGCCTCATGTGCCAGGGATGACAATTTTCTCCGTTTACCCAATCGGTACCATTTTTAACGGATCGGGGAATCCCCATTTTAAACAGCTTAACGGTTAATGGGGATTTTTCATTAATGGCTAAATGGATAAACGGTCCGGGGATGGTATTCTCTGCTCCATCCCCATTTACCCATCCCCGTCTCCATTAGCTTTATATAATGACTCAACGACTCTTGCTCTACCTTCTTTCATTCATCATCTCTTGCTCTTCCTCTTTTATGCAGCCGATCTGAAGTTCTAAAGTCTGAACCTCCTCCATCGTCTTCAATCGCTGATCTGAACTATGAAGTTCTGAATCTACTCCATCGTCTTCAATCGCTGCCTCATCGATGCCCCATCGATGCCCTCCAACACTTTTTTTTCTTTGATACGCTCATCTCTTTCTTTTATTTCTAAAGAAAGATATTTCTTTATTTTTTGCTTTGAAATTTGAATATATTCTTTTTTACGGTTGTTACGTTAGAAATCTTCATTTTTTGATTTTTTTTTCTTGTTAGTTGTTTTCTTTCTCACTTTTTTGTTCTCTTCTTCCTTATCTCAGAGAAAGTAAATTTTTTTTCTTTTTTTAAATATTATTTGTATACCTTATCTAAAAGAAAGTGGATTTTTTGTTCTCTTCTTCCTTATCTCAGAGAAAGTGGATTTTTTTCTTTTTTTAAATATTATTTGTATACCTCTACCATATGGATAGATAATGCAGAATAAAATCCCAACTTTTCTTGTTGGAATCTCTCTCTAACCATGTGCGGCGTTGAAGTGGAATAAAATTTTTTTGTTGATATTCTTTATTTTTGTTAACAGTTTGGAAGCTTACGTGCTTAATGATAATTTATTGATTCTTTAGGATAAGATGAAGACCTATCGAGAACAATCAAATGATGATATTAATACATCTAACACGAACACATTAGATGACTCCATTAGAGATTCTTCAACTCCTGAAATGCAAACCACTGACTCTATTCCTCCAACAAGGTCTTTACGATCTGAAGTTTGGAACCATTTTGAATGTAAAATGATTGATGGGAGTTTGAAGGCAATTTGTAACTACTATCAAAAGAAATTGGGTGGAGGACCCAATGATGACACCTCCCATTTGCGTGAACATTGGAAGAGATGCCTCTATCGAACCACAAAAGATATAAAACAAATATTAACGTCAGCTAGTTCAAGTAAGTTGATGGAAGGTAGCCCTAATTTCGCTTTACATGCTTTCAATCCAAAGGTTTCAAGAAAAGACTTTGCAGCTATGATAATTTTGCATGAGTATCCACTCTCCATAGTTGACCATACAGGATTTAGAATTTTTTGCCATAATCTGCAACCGTTGTTTAAGGTGGTGACAAGAAATATAGTAAAGAAAGATATTTTGAAGATATATCGCCTTGAGAAAACTAAGGTAATGAGTCTTCTTGACCAAAGCAAAAGTAGAGTTTCTATCACTACTGATATGTGGACTTCTTCGAATCAAAGAAAGCATTACATGGTGGTCACGTCACATTACATTGATGATGATTGGGTGTTAAGAAATTACATATTGAGGTACTAATTTATTTCTTTATCACTTCTTACTTTAATCTTATATCTGTTATGTTAATATTGTAATTATTTGAATTTGATAGGTTTGTTTACATGCCTGCTCCAAATACCTCTGATGTTCTGTGTGACAAACTTATGGAGACATTATTAGACTGAAATATTGATCGAACACTACAAGAGAAAAAAATATTGCGACGCCCAAATGCGTCGCAATTGCGTCGCTAAACATGATATTGCGACCAATAGCGACGCAATGACGGCGTCGCTCAACTGTCCGTCGCAATACCCATTTGTCGCAATTGCGTCGCAATATTGCGACTCTCTGCGACGCAATTGCGACGCATGCAAATGCGTCGTTATATTTAAAAATAATTTTTAAAAATAAAATTATTATTAAATATTGCGATGCACTATATTGCGTCGCAATATTGCGACGCATCTGGATGCGTCGCAATATTTAATAATAATATTTTTGGTATAATAGCGACGCAATTTGAGTCGCTAATGTGTCGCAAATAAAAATTATTTTAAAATATTGCGATGCAGGGTCATTGCGTCGCAATATTTATTAAAAATTTTTAAGATAAAATAGCGACGCATTTGTAGTCGCTAATGCGTCGCTATTAAATTTATTTTTAAATTATTACGATGCCAGATCATTGCATCGTAATATTTAATAATAATATTTTAAAAATATTAGCGATGCAATTTCAGTCGCTAATGCGTCGCAAATTTTGTTTTTAAAAAAATATAAAAAATTAAAAATTAAAACGGTTAATACAATTTCGCTAAATCTAAATATTGATACAAACATTTTTCACTCAATCCAAACAATAATAAATTTCCAAAAATAATTTATATATTAAAATTTTGAAATTTTTACAACATAAAAAAAGAAAAGAAAAATACATCAAGAATCTGGGCGATCACGTGGAGGCTGTGGAGGCTGAAGACTCTGCGACAAGCGTCTAACCATATCCCGCAAATAATGCATCTCATCTCGCATGTCTGCAACCTCCTGATCCCGGCCTCGCATACGATCCTCAAAATCCTGCTCGACCTCCTGGCGAACCTCCTCTGCAATAGATCTACGAAGGTCCTGTAAACGCTCGGGAGGAAGATCACCAGGAACTCGCGAGCTGGAGGCCTGATGGGAAAAAAATGTAGAAGCTCTAGTGCCCAGACCATAGACCCTGCGGTATCGTGGCTGGGCACCAACAGCCTCCAAAAACACACGCCGACTCTCCTCTGCTGAGAGTTCGACGGGCGTCTCCCCATCAGTAGAGTCGACCTGCGATGCCTGGGAGAGAAGCTCCTCGACTCGTATCTTGAAATTATGAAATCAACAATAAATGAGTTAATAAATTTCTCGAAATTAAATTTTAGAAATTAAACATATACTACATATATCTAATTTCTTACCGCAACCTCCCGTGATCGCGTATCGACCCAGGAACCGTCCCTCCTAGTGTGTGTCGCCCTGAATAGACGAAACTCACTAGGATCTACGCCCTCCTGCTCAGACTATAACAATAAAAAAATGATATTAATACAAATATTTGTAAATAACTAAAATAGTAATTAAAAGATTTTTGTTTTCTTACCATACGCCGTCTGTGCTCCTGAATCGAAATGGAGCCCGAAGTATGGTGGGAGAGACCCGTGCCAGGACCGCCCTTCTCAGATCGGCGGTTCATGCTGGCTGATGCGTGCTGGCTTATTACGCACATTATTTTTTAACTTCTTAAGATACCTATATGTAAAGTTGCAACAAAAAATTAACGATTTTTTCAAGCAATGAAATAATATTTGAAATGTCAACATATCTTAATGATGTATATATTTACCTCTCGAAAGGATACATCCAGCGATACTGCACGGGACCAGCTATGCTCGCTTCGTATGGCAAGTGAACCGGTAAATGCTCCATTGAGTCAAAAAAACTGGGAGGAAATATTCGCTCAAGCTTGCATAAAATAATTGAAATTTCCTCCTCAAGCCTTGCCATGGATGCAGAAGTAATGACTGCGGCAGATAACTCCTTGAAGAATAAGCTGAGCTCCGTAATTGCCTTCCAGACATGTTGCGGAAGCAACTCACGAAAAGCTATAGGTAATAACCGTTGCATGAAAACATGGCAGTCGTGACTCTTCATGCCGAACAACTTGAGCTTATGCATGTCCACACACCTACCGATATTTGAGGCATAACCATCTGGAAATTTTAACCCTCTAAGCCAGTTACATAAAACTTCTCGTGAATTTCTGTCAAGAGTGTAACATGCTTTAGGATAGGTCCCATCGGCACTCCTTCTCAAATCACCTCTTCTGCAGTACTGATTAAGTTCTTCTCTTGACTTTGCAGTATCTTTTGTTTTTCCCGGGATGTTTAGCACCGTGTTAAATATGTTATCAAAGAAATTTTTCTCGATATGCATAACATCCAAGTTGTGCCGGATGAGATTTGTGCTCCAATAAGGCAAATCCCAAAATATACTTCGCTTCTTCCAGTTATGTTTTTTACATATACGGCCATTTATTCTATCTGCATCCGGTTCCCATGCATACATCAACCCCAAATGCTCTATAGAATCAAATAGATCCGTGCCGGACCTCACCGGTTCGGCAAATTTTGTGACTGCTTTGTTCTTCCGGAAGGTGATCAAATTACGCCTGTAAGGATGATTTGGGGGCAAGAACTTCCTATGGTTATCAAACCATGACTGCTTACCACTCTTCTGCAATGTAAATGCATCCGAATCATACATGCAATGAGGGCATGCCAGACGTCCAGCAGTGCTCCAACCAGACAACATTGCATATGCCGGAAAATCACTTATTGTCCACATCAAAGCATCTCTCATTAAGAAATTCTGTTTCATAGAAATGTCGTATGCTATGACTCCTGTTTCCCACAACATTTTCAATTCGGCCACCAACGGTTGCAGAAAGACATCAATCTTTTCCTTTGGATTTGATGGTCCTGAAACCAAAACGGTTAAAAATATTGTAGTATCTTTCATGCACTTTCACGGAGGAAGGTTATATACAGTCAGTATCACAGGCCAACATGAATACTGTTGCCCCGCTTGACCAAATGGTTGGAAACCATCGGTACAAAGACCTAATCTCACATTCCTTATATCTTCAGCGAAATCAGGATGATTTTCATTGAAATGCTTCCAAGCCTTTAAATCTGATGGATGCCGCATTTCATCCTCTTTAGATTCATGTTCGGCATGCCATCTCATATCAGCAGCTGTTGCCTCAGATCTGTATAATCTCTGCAGGCGTGGGGTAAGAGGAAAGTAATGCATCCTCTTGTAAGGCACACTTTTCCTCCTGCTTGTACCGGCTCCTCCTTTGGTGTTTTTGAACCTCGATTGCCCATAAATCTTACACCATCTCAGCTCTGAGTCTTCACCCCAAAATATCATACAATTGTTCAAGCAACAATCGATCTTATTAACTGGGAGCCCAAGCCCACGCAACAACTTCTTTGTTGCATAAAAACTGTCTGCAGCAACATTGTCATTTGGCAAAATTTCTTTGATTAACCCAGCTACAGAATTGATCGCCTTTTCTGATAATCGATGTTCTGCCTTAATATTCAACATTCGAGCAGCTGTAGAGAACTGGGAATGACCCTCACACCCAGGATACAATTCTTGATTTGCAGCACGCAACATATCATAAAATTGTTGTGCTTCTGGATTTGGTTCTTCCATAAATGTATTTTGATTGAAGTCATTATCCGATGCATTCATCACCATTTGTTCATATGTGTTTAAATTCACAAATGGTTCATCTTCGGGATTTGACTCTTGTTGGCCTATAACAGCTGCTGGAATATCCTCTGGTTCACCATGACAGTACCAAACATAGTAATCAGGAACAAACCCCTTCTTACACAAATGCACCTTAACAGTTTCCACATCTCTGTAGGCTTTATTCTGACACCTGTGGAAGTTGCATGGGCACCTAATCCTAGGGCCATCCATCCAGTCAGGTTGGCTACATGCAAATGCGATAAATTCTTCCAATCCATTCAGAAAATCTGGATTAAGCAAGCCATCTTTTATCCTTGCATACATCCATGAGCGAGCCCCGCTCATTTTTGATCGACTTATACAAAGTCTGGTAAATCATTAAATGAAACCATAAAATAAAACTATATTAGTATTACTAAATATATAACTAAATTATTTCTTGGTCACAACTAAGGTTAATAACAACCATTTAAATCATTTATAAGTAAACCAAATTTTTTTAGGCAACTAAGGTCCCTACCATGCAAGGGCGAGCCACGGCTATGATCCTTGGCGTGCTAGCATGGACCGATGCACAGGTTCATGGCTAATAGCAGCGGTCGTGGCCGCCTTGTCCGGCCGCGGCGACGGCCGTGGCCGGACAAGAAACAAAAGGGGGGGGGGCGCGGGGGGTTTCCCCCCCCCCCCTGTTATGAAAAAAAAATTTTTTTTTTTGACAGTGGCCTGGCCACCGTGGCCAGGCCACTGCCGGCCACGGCAGCGGCCGTGGCCGCCTTGTCCGGCCGCGGCCACGGCCGTGGCTGAACAAGAAATAAAAGGGGGGGGGGGCGGGGGGGTTTCCCCCCGGCCCCCCCTGTTAAGAAAAAAAAAATTTTTTTTTTTGACAGTGGCCTGGCCACCATGGCCAGGCCACTGCCGGCCACGGCAGCGGCCGTGGCCGCCTTGTCCGACCGCGGCCACGGTCGTGGCCGGACAAGAAACAAAAGGGGGGGGGGGCGGGGGGTTCCCCCCCCCCTGTTATGAAAAAAAAAATTTTTTTTTTGACAGTGGCCTGGCCATCGTGGCCAGGCCACTGCCGGCCACGGCCGCTGCCTTGGCCGGAGAAGACGGCCACGGCAGCGGCCGTGGCCGCCTTGTCCGGCCAAGGCCACGGCCGTGGCTGGACAAGAAATAAAAGGGGGGGGGGGCGGGGGGGTTTCCCCCCGGCCCCCCCTGTTAAGAAAAAAAAAATTTTTTTTTTTGACAGTGGCCTGGCCACCGTGGCCAGGCCACTGCCGGCCACGGCAGCGGCTGTGGCCGGAGGGAAATCATTAAAAATTTTTTTTTATAGTGTAGGGGCTTACCTTCGTCGAGAGAAGAAGCCGGAGTCGGATGAGAACGCCGGGGAGCCGGAGGAGCGAGGTGGGAGCCGGATTTTTTTTGAGCACGGCGGCGGCGGCGGCTAGGTCAAGACGGGGAAGAAGAAGAAGAGAAGGGCGGTTTATATATAAGTTCTTAGCGACGCAATTATTTGCGTCGCTATATGGTCGCAATATTTTTTTTAATTTATTCTGTCTTAGCGACGCATTAGTGCGTCGCTAATGCGTCGTTAATATTGTTTTATTATTAATTTATGAAAAAATAGCGACGCCAATAATTTCGTCGCTAATGCGTCGCTAACTTGGCGCCAACATCCGGTGGAAAATTTATTTTTATTTTCTAAGCATTGCGACGCAAAAATGCGTCGCAATAATTTTTTAATATTTTTAATCAGCTATATGTATTTTAATAATATAATTGTGATGCATATATTTGTCGCAATATTTGTTTATTTTTTTTAAAAAAAATGTGTCGCTAAGGCATCGCAATATTTTTTTAATATTTATAAATGATAATATTTATAATTAATATTAATAATTGCGATGAAAAATTACGTTGCAATATATTTTATAAAATTTTTAATTACATAAATTTATTTTAAAAACATTGCGACGCAACTTATGCGTCGCAATATTATATTGCTTTTATTTTTAAGACTGAAAATTTTTTTTTTACTTAAAATAATTGCGACGCATAAGTGTCGTCGCAATATTTGTTTAATTTTTACCTAAAATGAGTCGCTACGGAGTCGCAAAAATTCTTAATTATTTATTAATGTTAATATTAATAATTTATGATAATTATTGCGATGCCTTATTGCGTTACAATAATTTTTTAATATTTTTAATTAGATATATTTATTTAAAAATAATTGCAACGCAAATTATGCGTCGCAATATTATATTTTTTTATTTATTAATACTGATAAAAATTATATTGACTAAAAATATTGTGACGCATACATTGCGACGCATGCAAGATCGGCGACGATCCGACGGTTGTGATCGATCCAAGCCCTGATCCCGATCAGCCACGACCGATCCCGGACCGTTGCGATCGGTCCAAGATCGGCGACGATCCGATGGTTGCGATCGATCCAAGCCGTGATCCCGATCGGCCACGATCGATCTCGGACCGTGGCAATCGGTCCGATCACCAACGATCGGACGGTTGCGATCGATCCAAGCCCTGATCCTGATCGGCCACGACCGATCCCGGACCTTGGCGATCGGTCCAAGATCGGCGATGATCCGACAGTTGCGATCGATCCAAGCCCTGATCCCGATCGGCCACGACCGATCCCGGACCGTTGCGATCGGTCCAAGATCGGCGACGATCCGACGGTTGCGATCGATCCAAGCCGTGATCCCGATCGGCCACGACCGATCTCGGACCGTGGCGATCGGTCCGATCGGCGACGATCCGACGGTTGCGATCGATCCAACCCCTGATCCCGATCGGCCACGACCGATCCCGGACCGTGGCGATCGGTCCAAGATCGGCGACGATCCGACGGTTGCGATCGATCCAAGCCCTGATCTCGATCGGCCATGACCGATCCCGGACCGTTGCGATCGGTCCAAGATCGGTGATTATCAACGGTTGCGATCGATCCAAGCCGTGATCCCGATTGGCCACGACCGATCTCGGACCGTGGCGATCGGTCCGATCGGTGACGATCCAACGGTTGCGATCGATCCAAGCCCTCATCCCGATCGGCCATGACCGATTCCAGACCGATGCAATCGGTCCGACATCGCTGGCGATCCGACGGTTCCAATCGATCCAAGCTGTGATCCCGATCGGCCACGACCGATCTCGGACCGTGGCGATCGGTCCGATCGGCGACGATCCGACGGTTGCGATCGATCCAAGCCCTGATCCCGATCGGCCACGAACGATCCCGGACCGTTGCGATCGGTCCAAGATCGGCGACGATCCGACGGTTGCGATTGATCTAAGCCATGATCCCGATCGGCCACGACCAATCTCAGACCGTGGCGATCGGTCCAAGATCGGCGACGATCCAACGGTTGCAATCGATCCAAGCCTTGATCCCGATCGGCCACGACTGATCTCGGACCGTGGCGATCGGTCCGATCGGCAATGATCCGACATTTGCGATCAATCCAAGCCCTGATCCCGATCGGCCACGACCGATCTCGGACCGTGGCAATCGGTCCGATCGGCAAAGATCCGACGGTTGCGATCGATCCAAGCCCTGATCCCGATCGGCCACGACCGATCCCGGACCGTTGTGATCGGTCCAAGATCGCTGGCGATCCGATGGTTCCAATCGATCCAAGCCGTGATCCCAATCGGCCACGACCGATCTCGGACCGTGGCGATCGGTCCGATCGGCGACGATTCGACGTTTGCGATCGATCGAAGCCCTGATCCCGATCGGCCACGACCGATCCCGGACCATTGCGATCAGTCCAAGATCGGCGACGATCCGACGGTTGCAATCGATCCAAGCCATGATCCCGATCGGCCACGACCGATCTCGGACCGTGGCGATCGGTCCGATCGGCGACGATCCGACGGTTGCGATCGATCCAAGCCCTGATCCCGATCGGCCATGACCGATCCCGGACCGTGGTGATCGGTCCAAGATCGGCGACGATCCGACGGTTGCGATCGATCCAAGCCGTGATCCCGATCAGCCACGAACGATCTCGGACCGTGGCGATCGGTCCGATCGGTGACGATCCAACGATTGCGATCGATCCAAGCCCTCATCCCGATCGGCCATGACCGATTCCAGACCGATGCGATCGGTCCGACATTGCTGGTGATCCGACGGTTCCAATCGATCCAAGCCGTGATCCCGATCGGCCATGATCGATCTCGGACCGTGGCGATCGGTCCGATCGGCGACGATCCGACGGTTGCGATCGATCCAAGCCCTGATCCCGATCGGCCACGACCGATCCCGGACCGTTGCGATCGGTCCAAGATCGACGACGATCCGAAGGTTGCGATCGATCCAAGCCATGATCCCGATCTGCCATGACCAATCTCGGACCATGGCGATCGGTCCGATCGGTGACGATCCAACGGTTGCGATCGATCCAAGCCCTTATTCCGATCGGCCACGATCGATTTTGGACCGATCGCTATTTAACATAATTAATTTTTTTAAATATATTACGACGCAAAGGGTAGCGTGATAATTTTTTAATATGATAATTATATTATATAAAAAATTAATTTTAATTATTATAATTATGACGCAACAAGTGCGTCGCTATATTAAAACATAATTTCCTTAATTAATTTTTTGGTTCTATGATTTGAAAAATGAAATCAAAAATCTTACCATTGAAAAGGAAAATTTTCAAAGGATAATGAATCATTGTCAAAACAAAACCAAGATTTGAAAAATGAAGTGAATGAATTAAAATCAATTGTTGATAGATTTACATTAAGCTCAGAAAAATTAGAAATGATTTTAAATAATCAAAGAGCTGTTTACAATAGAGCTGGTCTTGGATTCAATCCTCTTGAAAGACAAAATTTTTTGAAAAATATTTATGAGCATACTAATGATTCTACCAAACTTGTTTTAAATGTGGAAAAATTGGACACAAAGCTTATATTTGTCAAACACAAAAGATAAGGAAAATATGGATCCCAAAAGGAACCATTTTGACTAACCCTAAAGGACCCAAGAAAGCTTGGGTACCTAAGAACAAAAATTAAAATTGTGTATGCAGGTGTGTCTTGCAACCCGAGCAATTAAAAGACAATGGTACTTGGACAGCGGGTGCTCAAGACACATGACCGGTGATGAATCACAATTCATCACATTGGAAGCAAAAGATGGAGGTGTTGTTACTTTCGGTGATAATGGCCAAGGAAAAATAATTGGCATTGAAAAAATAGGTATCACACCTCATGCTTATATTGATAATGTTCTGCTTGTAAAAGGTTTGAAACACAATTTACTTAGCATTAGTCAATTATGTGAAAAAGGATTTAATGTTACATTTGAATCATCTTTATGCATTGTTAGAAATCCTGCTAATGAAAACATGAGATTTGTTGGTCAAAGGCATGGTAATGTATACATTGTTAATTTAAATGATTTGCATGATCAAAATGTTGATTGCCTAGTTGCTACAAATAATAAAACTGATAATAGTTGGTTATGACATCGTAGGCTAGCTCATGCAAGCATGGATTTACTATCTAAATTAATTAAAAAGGATTTAGTACATGGTTTGCCAAAACTTGTTTTTGAAAAAGATAAGATTTGTAATGCTTGTCAATTTGGAAAACAAACCTGAGTTTCTTTTAAATCAAAGAATTTTGTTTCAACCACTAGACCGTTGGAGCTCTTGCATATGGATTTATTCGGTCCTACAAGAACCACTAGTCTAGGAGGTAAAAGATACGGTTTCGTTATTATTTATGATTTCTCTCGCTTTACATGGGTTTTGTTTCTAGCTAGTAAAGATGAAGCATTTCCGTCATTTCAAAAATTATTTAAAAGAATTACAAACAAAAAGAATTCTTCTGTTTTGTCAATACGAAGTGATCATGGAAAATAATTTAAAAATTAATCTTTTGAATAATTTTGTAATGAAAATGGAATTGAACATAATTTTTCTGCACCAAGAACACCACAACAAAATGGAGTAGTTGAAAGAAAGAATAGAACATTAGAGGAAATGGTGCATACCATATTGTGTGAAAGCAATCTTCCTAAATATTTTTGGGTAGAAGCTATTAACACTGCATGCTATGTTTTAAATAATGCATTAATCAGACCTGTTTTAAAAAAGACTCCATATGAACTTTGGAAAGGAAGAAAACCTAATATAAGTTATTTTCATGTCTTTGGATGTCGAAGTTTTGTATTAAATAATGAAAAATCAAACCTTGATAAATTTGATGCTAAGTCTGATGAAGAAATTTTTCTCGGATATTCTTTACATAGTAGAGCTTTTAGAATATTCAACAAAAAGACTTTAGTAGTTGAAGAATCAATTCATGTTATCTTTGATGAATCTAATAATCTTCCATCAAGGAAGGGAAAATGTATAAATGATGCAGATGACATTGAAGATCAATTTAAGGACATCACATTAAAGGACAAGAACGATACACAAGAGGTAAGTGAAGAAGGGAACGCTGACCTACCTGAAGCCTCACAAGGTAATGATGAATTAGAAAGAGGATGGAGGTATGTTCTTAGTCACCCTAAAGATCAAATTATTGGTGATCCTTCTCAAGGAGTGAGAACTAGATCATCATTTAGAGATGTTTGTAATCAAGGAAGGGAAAATGTATAAATGATGCAGATGACATTGAAGATCAATTTAAGGACATCACATTAAAGGACAAGAACGATACACAAGAGGTAAGTGAAGAAGGGAACGCTGACCTACCTGAAGCCTCACAAGGTAATGATGAATTAGAAAGAGGATGGAGGTATGTTCTTAGTCACCCTAAAGATCAAATTATTGGTGATCCTTCTCAAGGAGTGAGAACTAGATCATCATTTAGAGATGTTTGTAATAATTTAGCATTTGTATCTAAAATTGAACCTAAATGTTATGATGATGCTAAAAATAATGTTGATTGGATTAATGCCATGCATGAGGAACTTAACCAATTTGAAAGAAATAATGTTTGGACTCTTATTGAAAGACCACATGATCATCAAATTATTGGAACTAAATGGGTTTACAGAAACAAATTAGATGAACATGGTAATATAATTAGAAATAAGGCAAGATTAGTAGCTAAAGGTTATAATCAAGAAGAGGGAATTGATTTTGATTGAACTTATGCCCCTATTGCTAGATTAGAAGCTATTAGATTACTTCTTGCTTATGCTTGTTATATGAATTTTAAATTATATCAAATGGATGTTAAAAGCGCTTTCTTGAATGTATATATTGCTGAACAAGTTTTTGTGGAACAACCACCCGGATTTGAAAATCATCTGTTTCCAAACCACGTTTTCAAATTAAACAAAGCTTTGTATGGTTTGAAACAAGCGCCCCGGGCATGGTATGAAAGATTAAGCAAATTCTTGATTAGTAATAATTTTATTCAAGGAACTGTGGATACAACTTTATTTATTAAAAGGCAAAATAAAGATATATTAGTTATTCAAATCTATGTTGATGATATCATATTTGGTGCCACTAATGAATCTTTGTGCAAAGACTTTGCTAAGCTTATGCAAGGAGAGTTCGAGATGAGTATGATGGGTGAGCTGAATTACTTCCTCGGACATCAAATTAAACAAAGCAAAGATGGGATCTTCATAAGCCAATCTAAATATACCAAAGAAATGATCAAGAAGTTTGGCATGGAGACATCCAAGAGTATCGGTACCCCTATGAGCTCATCATGTAGACTTGAAACTTATAATTCTGAAAAAACTGTTGATTTAAAATTATATAGAGGTATGATTGGATCTTTGTTATATTTAACTGCTAGTAGACCAGATATCTTATTCAGTGTTTTCATGTGTGCTAGATATCAAGCAAATCCTAAAGAATCACACTTGCTTGCTGTTAAAAGAATATTTAAATATCTAAATGGAACAATAAATTTAGGTATATGGTATAACAAACAATCTAGCATTGACTTAATAGGATACACTGACTCAGACTTTGCTGGATGTAAATTAGATAAGAAATCAACCACTGGAACTTGCCAGTTTCTAGGTGTTAACTTAATTTTATGGTTTAGCAAAAAGCAAACTTCAGTAGCACTATCTACGGCCGAGGCCGAGTATGTTGCAGCTGGGAGTTGCTGTGGTCAAATCTTATGGATTAAGCAACAACTAGAAGATTATGGTATTAAACAAAAAGCCATACCTATAAAATGTGATAATACAAGTGCAATTAGTTTAACTAAAAATCATATTCAACATTCCAGAACTAAACATATTAAAATTAGTCATCATTTCATTAGAGATCATGTTAACAATGGAAATGTTGTTATTAAATTTTTAAATACTGAAAAATAAATTGCTGATATTTTTACTAAGCCACTTGATGAAAAAAAATTTTATGAAATCAGAAGAGAATTAGGGATGTTTGATCCAACCATTTAATGAATCATTTAATGAAGTGATATGATATCTAAAAGTTATGACATCTTTAAATCATATCAATCAAAGGAATTTCATGTCAAATTAAATGCTTGTTGTAAGGCTTTATGTCTTTTCAAATTAATAAAAGCTATGTTCTTTGAATTCTTCCAACCACCGGCCATTTGAAAAGCTTTTATTTTTTCTTTTCTTTTGATGGCAGCTAACTGACCAGGCAACCAAATAGTCACCTGGCCCGTTAACCATCAAGCCTATTCCCTATATAACCTTTTTCACCACACGTTTTTCAATTCAAGCCGTCTCTTTCATTCTCCCTCATTCAAACTCCAACCGAGCATCTTCTCTCTTCATCTCTCATTCTCAACCCTTTCTTTCATTCCTTCCATTAATCCTTCCTTCCATTCAACCTATTAATCTATCTAGAAGAAGTTGATGGCTCCCAAGAAGAAGGCAGTCGCTAGAGATGATAATTGTGCTGATCTTCGCTAGAAGTCTTCCATGTCTTCTACTCAAATCAACTCCCTACTTGCTTCAAAATCTTTTGCTCATGGGAGGTTAGTAGACTTTAACTTTTTAGAACAAGAAGGTTTTAAAATCGGTAATCTGTTAGTTAAACAAGGATGGGACAAACTTTTATCTACTAAAAGACCTATTTATCCTGAACTTATTAAGGAATTCTATGAAAACATTTTCTTTGGTAGTGGAACTATCTCTTCCATTGTGAAAAAGACTAAAATAGACCTAGACGGTAAAACGTTAGGATCTGCTTTGAAAATTCCATCTGAAGGTTTCTTAGAACTTCTCCCTAGTGAACGCGGATATATGATTGGCCTAATCCTTAATATAGATGATACTGAAGCTAGTAAAATTGAAACGTTAGATGCAAATATGTTATCAGTTGAAAATCGGCTTTTCCATAGTATCATTGCTAAGATTCTCACCCCTCGTGCTGGATCATTTAATGTGGTAAACGATAGGGACATTTGCTTAATGTATGATATCTTAATAGAAGACCCTGTTGATTTACCTGAATTAATAATGACCGTTATGAGAGAATCTTTGTCCAGATCTAAGGCTGCTTTGCCCTACGGAATGTTTCTCACATATGTTTTTGAGTTTTTTGGTATTAAACTTAAAGGAGAAACTGCAGTGGCATTACGTCACTCTGACATTTTTAATGCTCATTCACTACACCGTATGAACTTTGCTAAAAGGGATGGTATTTGGTTAAAAGTTAGATATAGAACAGGACAATCTAGTATGCCACCGCCTACTATGAATCAATCTGCCTGTTCCCCTGAAAACTTTTTCACTTATGACTTCAGCCAACCTAATCCGTATCTTGCTGCTATGACAGCTGACCAAAACCATTTTCTACCTAATCCACCTGAAATCAATGTTTTTGGATCATCTTTTTGCAATGTCAACCCTGCTCCTGCTCCTTTTCCAACTGTTAGATTATGGGATGATCAACTCCGTCATATTATCAATGAATTGACCCTTGCCACTTTAGTCGAAGCTCTGGTGACAGTGCTTCTTCTGTCAATGATCAGACTCTTGTACCACATATTTCTTCTATTTTTGAAAACATGTCTCAATTTAAACTTATTCTTGAAAGGCTTGTTCATGATGTGAACATTCTTAATGGAAGAGTTTTTCATCACAACGAATCTGTCATGGAACGGATCCTGAATGAGATAAATTTACTTAAAAGAAAGCTTGAAAACTTTGAGACTAAGGCAGAGTGGGTAGAATATCAAATGAGATCGAGCCAGACCCAGACCCGGGATGCAGCAAACGCAGTTGATCATTGGACCGCATCCTTCACAAGGCTGAGTCAACTTTTAGAGACTTACATCATTCCTTCAACCACCTCTGCGCTTGGTTCTTACTCGCATCCACATCTCTGGACTCCACCGACACAGCCTGCCTCCGACATGCCCCAATCTTCAAGCAAGACAAAAGTTTCTTTCGTGCATATTTCTTCATCTGATGACGACAAGTGATTGTACTTAACTTATGTGGTTTTGTAGTATTTGAATAAACTTGTTATGCTTGTTTATGTTTATGCTCTATGACTTGAAACAATGACATGTAATATCTATTATCTTGTACTAATCTGCATGACTGTTTTAATTATGTAATGAATGTTAACATCTCCTTGATCTATTATGCTTAAAGTTATTGCAAGACTCTTCAAACTTCTTTTTGATTAATGACAAAAAGGGGGAGAAGAATGTTGCTTGCATACATTAAGGAATGGAGTAAAATAGTAACTCCATATATTCAGGGGGAGAAAAGAAAAAGATTTCACTTATTTAATTTGATAGGGGGAGAAATTAATGTTTTCTGATTACTCCTGTTTACTTATTAAACTTCCTTATATACACTTGCTCTTTATATGCTTAAAAGTTTTGTCATCATCAAAAAGGGGGAGATTATTGACCCCAAATTGATTTTGATGATTACAAAACAAATTAAGCAATTCTAAGATTGATACAGGGAAGTTCAGTCGCCTTGCAAGTAAGTATCTTCATGCAAAATTGACTGGTAAGAAAGTACTTTATTTTACTTTGCTTTAGATATTTTTATTTTTCTTGGAGTTAACTGGTTAGCTAGCTTGTTCTTTCAATTAGCTAGCTGGCATGCCCTTCAGCTAACTAAAATTCTCGCCACAGTGCTTAGGCCGAACGTCCTCCTTTTTTAGCTAGCTGGTGAGCTAGTTTATTAGCTAGCTGGAGCCCTTTCAACTAACTAAGAAACTTGTCTCATGTGCCTGGCCAAACGTCCTCTTTTTTTAGTTAACTGGTGAGCTAGCTTGTTAGCTAGCTTGAATTCCTTCAGCTAACTGATTTGCTCGTCACAGTGCATTGGCCGAACACCCTCCAATTTTAGCTAGCTGGCTGGATGTCTTGTTAGCTAACTGAAACTCCTTCTAGCTAGCTGTGTTTCTTTTAGCTAACTATTTCATCCTGGAGCTAACTGCTCACCTAACTGATTTTCACAGGGAACGTCTCAGCCGTGGGGATTCAAAATTCAGTTAACCAAAGAGCTAGCTGACTGTTGGTTAGTTAGCTGGAGAGTTAACTATTATATCAGAACGGATGGCTGCCCTTTTGCTCAGTTAGCTGGAGAGCTAACTAAGCTGGACACACAATATGTTGCTTTTGCTTCTAGTTAGCTCGTGAGCTAACTGGCCATTCTTCAGTTAGCTATTCAGCTAACTAGTTGTCTTCTTTTTTTTCCTGCAGCCGAGAGGATTCCAAATTGAGTTAGCTGGAGAGCTAACTATGAATGCATGAATTTTTTTTTCTCTGCCGTTACTTTTTCTCTGATAGTTAGCTAAAGAGCTAACTGACTTTCGCTTAGTTAGCTGCCAAGCTGACTGAAGTGCTGCCTCTTGACGATTCTTTTGCTGTGACCTCTCTAGTTAGCTAACTGATTAGCTAGCTAAGGTCTCTTGCTTCATTCTTGGACGATGGCATTCATATCCTCAGCTATGTGGAGCCATTTTTCAGTCCACCACCTTCTAAGCTTTTAAGATTGCTCTTTCTCTCTCTCTCTATTGCTATTTCAAGCTATATTAAACTTTTGGATTTTTAAATTTTTACGGTGCTCATCCTTCCTCAAATGGAGATCTGCATTCAGTGCTTAAGGGAAACATGTTTAACGGTTATATTTTCTTCCCGTTATTATTTCCATTTATTTCTTATGTATCTAACGGATATCTTCCTGTTAGATGGATATAAATAGCTGGGATTAGAAGCACACCTAGATGATTTTTGAAAAAGAAATTTCAAAGAGAGAAAAATCCAAAAAAAGAGCCTTCATTGCATATTTGTTGAGTGGTTGTTGTGCATTCAAGTTCATTCCTTGCTCCGAAAGGTCGTCTAAATCATTGAAGCTTTTCAAGTATTCAAGACTTCAGCTGCTTCAACCTAGTTCATTTATTGTTGAGTTTATTGCTTCAAAAGTTGTAAAGTATATTCATAATATTTTCTCATTGTAGGAGCTTCTCCTTTACATACTCTGATTATCTTATAAAAGGGTTAGTGAACCCTAGTTTGTTGTTGGCTTCCTTGTGCCATTTAAACAAGAGGACTAGCCTAGGTTTGGCTAGGGGTTTTTGGCTTCCTTGTGCCGTGAAACAAGAGGACTAGCCTACGTTTGGCTAGGGGTTTTTGGCTGCCTTGTGCCATATATACAAGAGGGCTAGCCTGGTTCGGCTAGAGGTTGTAATCGTTGTGATACGATTAGTGAAATTCCCAAAGGTGTTGGGGAGTGGATGTAGGTGCTGAGTTTGGCACCGAACCACTATAAACTTCTGTGTATTTGTGGTTGTTTACTTTTCTGTTGTTATTATTCTGTGCACCCCACTTCACAGCTGCAAATCAAAATTAGGGTTAAAAGCACATATATCTGCATAGCTATTAAATTTTTTAAATAACCCAATTCACCCCCCTCTTGGGTTACTACATCTGGGCAACACTTCTGTTGCCATCAGTTGCCTTCGGTTTAAATTCGGGTTGCATTCGGTTGCCTTCGGTTTCCTTCGGATTACTGGCATTTTCAGTTTGGATAAATCCTATGGCTAGTCCCTTGTATTTGGAGATTGCCGATTCCCTGACCTCTTATCTTGGTATACTAATTTATGGTGTTGGCATACTAATTCTAAAATGTTCTCTACCGATTCTCAGGCTTCTTATCTTGGCATGCTAACGGTTTGTGTTGGAATTCCAATTCCAAATCTGTTTCGGCTGGCTCCCTGTTTCAATTTTTTGGAATGCCAATTTTTGAAAGTTGGAATGCCATCTTCCTTAGTCTTTCGGCTGGCTCCCTGTTTCAAGTTTTATGTTTTGGAATACCGGATTCACAATTTTGAAATGCTATCTTCCTTATCCTCTCTGCCGGCTGCTTGTTTCAAAAATTGCAATGCCGATTTCCAGAATTTGGAATGCCATCTTTTTAAATCTATCGGCTGGCTTCCTGTTTCAAAATTCTGGAATGCCGATTTCAACGATTTAGAATGCCATCTTTTTCACTCTCTCTACTGCCTCTTTATTCAAAATTCTAGAATGCCGATTTCAACGATTTAGAATGTCATCTTTTTCACTCTCTCTGCTGGCTCTCTATTCAAAATTCTAGAATCCTGATTTCAATGATTTGGAATGCCATCTTTTTCACTCTCTCGGCTGGTTCTATGTTTCACATTATTGGAATTTTGGTTTCTATGTTTTGGAGTGCTATTTTCCTTAGATCTCTCTTGGCCGGACTCCTTCCTCTCACAACGGCTCTATTTTTGTTGTTCTAGTTATAAATAGTGATCATGGACAGTGTTTTGAAGAGAGGTAGAAAGAAAAAGAAAAAGAAAAAGAAAAAGAAAAAGAGAAGAGCAAAAACAACAAAAAGAAAAAGATAGATTGAAAAATATTGATTGAGAGAAAAATCATTTGAAAGAGAGAGTTGTTTAAGGTTTGTTGAAGCTTTGCTTTGATCATCTTTTCACCCACATGAGCTCATTTATTGCTGATTCTTCAAGTAGCCTTCAATCTTCATCTACCTTCACTGAAGAGCATTCAAAGCCAACTCGAAAGCTTCCTTTGTGCTAGAAAGAAACTACTTCGAGATTAGCTCTTTAAGTTGATAAGTACTTTTATTACTTTAAATCTGCTCATATCTAGGAGCACTTATTGTATTAAACATTATATTACTTGTGCCTTGGTTTATTTCATAGTTGTGAAACGTGGTTGGGTAGAGATCTACCCGGATTGATTTGTAAGGTCCCTTGTACCCATAAACAAGAAGACTAGCTTGAAGGGCTAGTGTGTAAGGCTTGATTGCTTGTGCCCGTAAACAAATTTGCTAGCCAGTTAGGCTAATGGTGACTAGTGAATACCCAAGGTGTTCTTGGGGAGTTGATGTAGGTGCAAGGTTGGCACCAAACCACTATAAATATTGTGTGTTTGATTGTATTTCTTTTTCTGTGACTGATTGTGTATTAGACACAACTCACAACACGATAATTAATTGTGAAAGAATTAGACGCACCATATAACACGATAATTAATTGTGAAAAAATATAAGTGCACATACTTGATAGTCAATTAATTTTTTAAGAAACCCAATTCACCCCCCCTCTTGGGTTGCTAGATCTGGGCAACAGCCATGATAGAGGGATGTGCAGATAGATGGATGAAAGTAGGAGGAGAAGAAGAGGGGGCAGCGGTGGAGATGGGTTTCAGAAGAAGGGTAGAGAGAGCACAGAGAACTAGAGAAGAGAGAGAGAGCTTTGCCTGCTTAGCACAGAGAACTAGAAAAGAGAGAGAGAGAGCTTTGCCTACTTCTTGTGATTGATGAGGGCAACCGGAGAGGGCTTTTTATCGTGGTTGTCGAGTTGTCGGTCTCTCTAGTTTTGTACAAGCTATAAGCTCGCCCTTGATTTCTCTTCACCTCAGCTTCATGGCCAACTGGATTCACACTTGATTCACCTCTGCTGTAAATTTTAACACCATATATGCAGATTTTCTTATATACAACCTTCCATATATGAAGACTTTGGAAATGGTAGCAAGCTGCAGATTTTCTTACAAAAGCTTTCACCATAGAAAAAATCAGAAAATTTAAGAATCAATTGCAAATTAAAGAGTGTTAGGAAGTAATTTGCAATTAATTACATGCCTTTTTAGGAAGTCATTTTAGTAATTCAAAGAGTCAACTTAGGAATCCAAAGAGTTACTTTGATAATATTAGAAATACATGTATTCCCAGGAGTCTCTTCGGTAATCCAAAGACATTAAAATTGTCATACTTCATATCTATATAAGGAGGTATCTAGCAAGGTTGTAAGGCAAAGAAAAAAAGTCTATGAAATAAGAAAATATCTTTTGCTCCCATTCCTTCAACTTTTCATCATGTTCCAACAAATTAGTTTAAGAATCCAAAAGTCACTTTGGTAATATCAGAAATACATTTTGGTAATCCAAAGAGACTCCTGGAATACATGTATTTCGGATATTACCAAAGTGACTCTTTGTATTCCTAATCTGACTCTTTGAATTATTAAAATGACTCTTTGGGTTTCTAAAAAGTCATATAATTAATTGCAAATTACTTCTTAACACTCCTCCTTAATTTGTAATTGATTCTTAAATTTTCTAAATTTTTATATGATAGCTTTTGTAAGAAAATTTGCAGCTTGCTACCATTTCCAAAGTCTTCAAGGCTGTATATAAGAAGATCTGCATATATGGCATTGAAATTTATATCAGATGAATCAAGTGTGAATCCAGTTGGCCATGAAGCTGTGAGGTGGAGAGAAATCAAGGGCAAGCTTACGCCTTGCACAAAACTAGAGAGACTGACAACTCGGCAACCATGATAAATAGCCCTCTCCGGTTGCCCTCATCGATCACAAGAAGCAGGCAAAGCTCTCTCTCTTCTCTAGTTCTCTATGCTCTCTCTGCCCTACTTCTGAAACCCATCTCCACCGATGCCCCCTCTTCTTCTCCTCCTACTTTCATCCATCTATCTGCCCATCCCTCTATCATGGAAATGCAAGGTGACCCCAACAAGAACTATATATTCTTTCACCACCCCGATCACCCCGTCCCCATCCCCCTTTACGTCCGGCTGTCCTGCGATGCCACCGCCGTCTCCTCGGCGGTTGTTGCTGGTGGTGCCAGCACAAGCAGCAACACTGGGGGTGCCGTCGGTAGGGTCGACCTAAAGGACCAATCGGACGAGTTCCTCATGTACATCTACAAAGTGAAACGCTGCTCCAAGACAAGGAGCCACGACTGGACTGAGTGTCCATACGCCTAGCGGGCAGAGCCGCGACCCCACCAAGTATCGATGCAGCGGCATCGCCTGCCCCGAGTTTCGGTAGAGGGGGGAATTCCTCCGGGGCCAGGGCTGCGAGTATGCCCACGGTGTTTTCGAATTCTGGCTCCACCCCACCCGCTACCGCACCCGTGTGTGCGAGAACAGCGACGCTTGCACCCGCCGCATCTGCTTCTTTGCTCACACCCCTGAGCAGCTGCGCCCGGAGGTCTTCCACGACTGCTTCCACTGTGACATCGGCCGCTGCATGGCAAAGCCCATGAGGATAGAGACGCCGGCTTTGC